>CM026402.1:885211-902801 GCA_014843695.1 Archivesica marissinica
TCTGATTACTGTTTATTGTCCTTGTCAGCGTCTGATCTGATTACTGTTTATTGTCCTTGTCAGCGTCTGATCTGATTACTGTTTATTGTCCTTGTCAGCGTCTGATCTGATTACTGTTTATTGTCCTTGTCAGCGTCTGATCTGATTACTGTTTATTGTCCTTGTCAGCGTCTGATCTGATTACTGTTTATTGTCCTTGTCAGCGTCTCATCTGATTACTGTTTATTGTCCTTGTCAGCGTCTCATCTGATTACTGTTTATTGTCCTTGTCAGCGTCTCATCTGATTACTGTTTATTGTCCTTGTCAGCGTCTGATCTGTTTACTGTTTATTGTCCTTGTCAGCGTCTCATCTGATTACTTTTATGCCATGGCAGTTTTTTAGACTCAGGTCAAGACCAGCAATTTCCACACAGTGTTTAGCTAAACGCTATATATATATATATATATATAATTATATATATATAAAATCTTGTTATATTCAAATTTTGACATAAATAACAACATGTATATATATAATAATTATATATATTTATATTGTTATGTTCAAATTTTGACATAAATGATATACCTTTTGTCATTTATGTCATTGTTTATTGTCATATATAGGGCAACCGCTGCATTATAGTGTTAATTTATGTATGTATATATATATATATATACATGTTGTCAGTTATGTCCATTTATATTCCAAAATCCTGTCTTCTGAACTTTAATAAAATTTCACAAAATTGATCGTAAACAATTATAGACTTTACTATGAAGAGATTAACGGCGATGCGCTGTTATCTAGATACCTGACAGGTAGAAATGTGACCCTAGAGATATATATATCAAAGTTTAACCTAATTTGTTTTTATCGCAAGCTTGTGCATAATCCGTGTTTCTAAATTGATAATTAGTTAAATGTGCTTGCAGGTAGTGTTTGAATACAACATGTGGCGGAGTGGCTGCACACCCCAGTGATGGATGTATACATCTCCGTTATAAGGATGGGGTTAAGACGTCGCTGTAAGAACACGTTGATGTACCACGTGTCCAGAAACAAGTGCCACGTGATATTACTCATAGCGGCAGCTTCCTTCCTCTTCCTGTACACCAGGTAGTTAATGCTTTGTTTTTATCCATCACATGCATTTGTATCCTACATTATTGCTTGGTTTGGGGTTTAAGCCGACCGACATGTATCTTGTACTCTCCTGTTGTTAGTTGTGGAGGAAGACCCAGGGTGTCTCTCCCAGCAGTATTGCCGGTACGGACGGGTACCAGGGTAGAACTGGATAGCTTCCTCACACGAAATAATTCGACACCCCAATGAATGGGATTCGAACCGAGAGCGGTTATGGGGGATTTGAATTTAACCATCTGAACATTCGACAAAGGAGGTCCCTGGCAGGAGAATATATGAGTGTTCCTGATGAATCGTTTGCATGTGCTTTTATGACATGTGAGCATATTTTCGTAGTTTTCTACCGAAGAACAAGCTATATGTCCAAAATAACAGTTCATAGACTAAGCCTAGTCTACTACCAGGTACATTGAGGTAACTTCAGATTAGCTCCCTTTAATACTCGTCCAACCGCATTAGTGAACATGTTTAATGCCGGCCCAGTGGAAGTCAGCAAATGTTGCTCCCATTTACAAAAAGGGGACAAGTCAAACCCCGCCAACTATAGGCCTATCTCACTGACATGTGTTCTATGCAAGGTACTAGAACATATAGTTTCCTCCTCGATAGTAAAATACTTCACTAACCACAGTATGCTGTACCATTTGCAGCATGGTGCTGCACTAGCAATGCTAGTCAATGACTTGGTTACCTCTGTCTACAATAAGCATCAGGTAGATCTCATCCTATTAGACTTCAGTAAGGCTTTCGATAAGGTCAATCACGAGAAAGTACTACTAAAAATGCATGAATATGGAGTCAGAGGTCAAACATTAAGGTGGATTAAGAGTTTTCTAGATAATAGACTACAGTCAGTTGTCCTTAATGGTATTAGTTCAGAGGCCATTCCGGTGTCCTCTGGAGTCCCACCTAGCCTACATAAACGACCTCCCACAAAACATCAGTTCCAAAGTCCGTATCTTTGCAGATGATATTGCAGTATATCTATCACTGACATCTGCAAATGAATCGGTCACACTCCAAAACGATCTCAAGAGATTAGAAGAGTGGGAGTTGGAGTGGGACATGGAATTTAACCCCTCCAAATGTCAAGTTATCCACGTCACCAGAAGGAAACATCCTATTCCCAGCAACTATTAACTCCATGGAGTCCTACTTGAGTCGGTCACCTCAGCCAAATACCTTGGCGTGGATATCTCAAATAACCTGTCGTGTGACACTCACATAAAAAGGTCAACAAAGAAAGCAAACCAAACATTAGGATTTCTACGTAGAAACCTCCAGGTCAAATCTGAACCCCTTAAGTCCATGGCTTACCAGACACTAGTGAGACCCCAGCTCGAATATGGCTCCGAGATCTGTTTGCCCCATACCCAAACATTGATAGACCAAATTGAAGGTGTCCAGCGAAGAGCAGCCCGTTGGATAAAGGCTGACTTCTATCGTACCTCTAGTGTTACAGACATGCTGCATTATAGTGTTAATTGATATGTTTATTTGTTCGGGTTTAAACGCCTGCATCAGCACCGTTTTGGGCTATATCACCGGCGGGAAGTTCACCTATGAACATCTTTCCTGGGCAGGCTCCACCCACCTCTGTAAGAAACTGCCAACTTTCACATATAAATGAGACACGGCCTGAGCGGAGCTTGAACCAGTGACCATCATTGATGATATGTTACAGTTGTATGCATATCAGCTACCTTAACCACTCGACCACGGAGGGAGGCGGACTAATCAGTTAGTGTACATTATCTACTTAGCAGATACTCATGACTGCATCTCGGAATTAGATATTGTCTAAACATATATGTTGTGTTCTCAAGCGAGAAATGTGCATTTTATGATTGAAGAAAATGGTAATTATTAAAATCAATTTAAAGAATTATGAAAATAAATAATTATTGATATTATCATGAACATATGCTTTCATAATAACTAACATTGGTGATCTTAACCCGTCGTTGGTCCGAATCGCTTACTCGATATATCCACCGACTTCAACTCATGTATTCCTCACCACTGGTTCCTCACAACTACTGGTTCGCATTATGCCATGTATTCCTCAACATTGGTTCCTCATACACTAATTAAGAAGAAGACATTTTATTTTCCAATTTGAACTTGCAGTTCATCATTGTACAACATATGAAGCTATTATAATATTCATAAGAGCATTCACGTGAAAAATATGTCAATACGAGAACATCTACCTACTATATATATATAATACATTATATAATTTACAATCTCGTTATTTTTAGACATTACGTTGCTTAAGTATATGAGTATGACACTATGGACTCTGATTTAAAGTATCTTGTAGAAATCCAAATAAAGGAGATTGAACTCAGTTTAAATAGTATTATATTTATAAACACAGTCAAGTTACATATTAAATTGAATTAAACAACGTGCGTCTCGGTGCAAATGCTTCATACAGATATTGTCCCAATTTGGCTATCATATTATTGTTGCAAGATTGCATTAAATTTGAAAACACTAGGTCTATTATGGTAATACTTTTTAATATATTCCTTTCTAATGTTATTGTATGCTGAGAAAATCAGGACAAAGTGGTATTCGTCTTCTATATCATTTGGCCCACAGTATAAATAAAAGCTGGAAAGTCACTGTTTGACCTAAGCTACATGTATGTGTGAGACTTTAAACTCCAAACGATATATAAATGTTTTTCAAATAACGTTGAAGCATCTGCAAAAGAAGCAGGGCATCTGGACAAATTAGTAATGTTCACAAGTTATTTTTATACATGTGTTTCTATACATGATTTAAATATATAAATTATACTCCTGGTACATATTTTTTATGAGTAAAGTTATTCAAAAAGACTCATATATGTTTTCTCTTTTTTATCAAAACATATTTTTCTTGATAATAGTATTGATTTTCATAATCCATGCACATTTCTTTCTCGACTTCTCGATATATATTTTGAAAAACTTTATTTGATTATATTTCACATCTGACAGTTCTGTACGTAAGAAATTCGGCCACATAGTGCTTTACTGAAGCTAACAGTGAGAATGCCCGTGTTTCACCAGAACTATTGAAGGATCTAATGAAGCTGTGCAAGAAGGGCAAAATGTGCGGAGTTGATAATATCTATTACGAGCATATGATTTATGGGGGTGATACATTATATTTAGTCTTGTCCAGACTTTTCTCCGCAATGCTCAAATATAGTTACATTCCACCAAGTATGAATCGCGGGCTAATTGTGACGTTGCATAAAGGTGGAAGAAAGAGGAAAGATGACCCGCAAAACTATAGGGCGATTACGTTGACATCAACAATCTTGAAACTATTTGAAGGTGTTCTTTTAACCCGCGCAAAACAAGATATTCTGAATGAACTAAGCCCACAACAAGGAGGCTTTCAACAACAATTAGGCTGATGATATGGTTCTTTTTTCTATGTCTAAACGCAGCTTGGACCAAATGTTACATATTTGCTACGAGTATTCTCTGAAATGGAGGTTTGACTATAACCCGAAAAAGTGTGCCGTAATTGTGTACAATGAATCGAGTACAGCATTTGAGAATTCTACAAGAATATGGAAACTGGGCAATGCTACTATTAAGAAGGACACCAGTTATACTCACCTTGGCATTTTAAGTAATAAATACTGTATGTTGCACGATAATCTACATAACGCGAGTGTGAAGCTGCGGGGGACCTTATTAAATATATCTAACAGTGGGATAAGTTCAGGTGACTTAAATCCCTTAAGTCTTTCCAGGATATATAAATCAGTTGTTTTACCAAAAGCGTTGTATGGGTGTGAACTATGGAATTATTTGACTAGTGCCAATATCTTAGAGATTGAACGAGCTCACAGATTTTGCGTAAAATATATGCAAAAGTTGCCAATTTATGTGAACAATAACGTTGCATTGCAGTCAATTGCAAATGTGCCGATATCAACTGAAATAGACTATAGAAAATTGCAATTCCTTGGACATTTATTTAGACTTCCCTGTCAATATCTTGCAAAACAGATTTTTACCAATAGACTCATCCGATATAATAACTGTAGTGAAAGACAAAGCCTGGGCTTCTTACCGGATATTTTCCGTCTTCTCCACAAGTACAACCTATTAGACTACGTGAATATCTATTTTGAAAGTGTCTCATTCCCTACAAAATGTGTGTGGAAGTCCGTTCTCAAAAGACATGTATATCAATATGAACACAATAAATGTATGATAAATTTAGAGAGTGAATTAACGGTTATGTAACAGTTTATTCCCCAATCAGGGCCCTTGTCTACTCTGGCGAATTAGTCGCAAATATCCAAACGCAAAAAGATACTGTGTTACTGCCGTATATGTGTTATGCAAATTATTGTCATATAACCGTAGTGAGAAATGTGAAAAATGCAGTCTGCATGTTGAAAATATTCTTGTCCATAAAATTCTTTTCTGCATTGTGTCATATGCACATATTGCATTATATTTGAAGTTCATTACTCAAGAGCCAGTCATACAGATATATGACTTACTGTCCGGTCTTCAGCAACACGGTGTTTCTGATTATGCAAATGAGAGAATAATATTAGCCAGTGTTAAAGCATTTCATTCAATGCTACTTTAGAACTGAGTTTCTGCTAATGACTGTATCTGAACATATGCAAATACATTGTTGAATGCATATAATAACATTATGTAATTAAGTACATAATAACGTTGATATATTGTATTTCATACACTTAATTCACATGCAATCTGTAATATTGTTTTCACAATACATATTACAATTGTTCGGACATGAATCCTTAAATAATTCTTGTATTTCGTTTCGTCAAGGTTTTTTTTTGCTGGTTATCAAAGATGCATTGGAGAACGTCCTGTGAAATATATGTACATATGTAATAGCTCTGAATAGTTCTTGATGATAAATATGTAATTATTTCATTTATGTATATACTACAATATATGTCATTTATGTTTGTCATTTCAATGTCTATATGTTTTGCACTTGTATGTGTTTTTGTGTAGCTCTCCCGTCAGTGGAGGTAATAAAGATATATATTTCATGTGTGTGTCAACCTTTGTATTGTTGTATATGTGTATATACTGCAATAACATATTATTAAACTATTATGAATTTCAGCATGTTCGACGATATATATACAGGATCCACACACAGCTTGTATGTAACGGTATTCGGAGGTAAGGAGAATATAATTAATTTGTTATCAATGCTGAACTACGTTTCTGTAGAAATCCGTAAAACATTGTTAAAATTATATTCAAATTTAAATAATAAATTAATGTGTTGCATAGTGCGTTGCGTTTCCCATTGACGACATGGCTCCGAGGTTATATAAAGCCTATCCAATCCCAAGCTGGGTCTCGAACTGTCGGATTTGTTGAACCGTATGCAAATCTCAGGCTCAACCAATCACATGTGTTGAGACTTGTCAAGACGAACAGTATGGAGGAAGCTATGTTTGACAACTGTTCAACCCATAGTCTTTGAACAATACTATTTACAGGTCTGAAACAACAGGTGGCCATGTTTTAGTTGAGACTATCTGTCCACCAATATAGAATATTCCTCAGCTTGCCTAGCTCAATGATTGGTATCGAAATATTTACACCTTCATCTCAATGTTTATCTATTATGGTCAAGTAACTCATTACTATGTGTTCCAACATCTCACAACGTTGTAACCTATATTCTCTAACTTGCGTTTTAGCCGCAGTCCAATTGAGCGTATGTAAGAATAAAAATAAAAGATGATATTCAAACAGAAGCAAACTAAGCGGGAGGGTTTTGTTAAACTATTTTAATTTAGAATGAATTCCGCCAGATTGCCAGCCCTGGCTATCGTCGAAGGAACCATGGTTTATGCTAGGCAGATGAGCCAGCTGGTTATATAAGCTGGAACTATGTGCGTGTTCCAAATTAAGTCGACCGATCACGTAGGCACTACTCGTTACCTATGGTCATCTCGTATAAACGCAATGTTTCCCGCCCGCATACAATAGACTCTAACATGTAGATGATAACTTTTCATGATTTCCCAGTAAATATAACGATCCTCTCGATGACTGTTACTACGGTTTTTAAGTTTATTTAGCCGCGCTATCGGTTGCCCATATGAGAGTGGGGCAGCTAATAACCATACCTTTCCTGTGCAGGCTCCAACGGTTAACCAGTACTTGGCGCACCAGCATCCGTAAGAAACTGCCAACTTGTTCATGTTCTGATATGGACATTAAGAGTTCGTGTAGTTATATGTCTGTACCACGTGACCAAACACATTCGGATGGCCGCATGGTCTAGAATAAAGTCCGTATGATATAAAATACCGTTCTAATACTGTAATACCAAGACAATCAGCTTCTCAAAACCTGTGTGTGTTTTACACGTGTAGGTGCTTTGCACTGTGCACGTAAAAGAACCAGAGGAGAATCTGGAAGGGGGTCTCTGTCTGTATTATGGCACTATTTATCGTGGCTACCGGTTGCCCATATGAGCAATATGATTCTGATATTAAACATGTGTTTCTTCTTCTTGGTGATTTCGGCACTCCCTCAATATTGAGGATTATGTGTCGTCGCTGGTGAATTTTGAGATGATATTTACAATGATTAATTAACAAATAACAAATAAGTGAATGTCCAAAGACAAATATACTACAGTGCTTGTTTAAGATTTTGTACATAGAATGAATGCTTTAGATCATGGTTGGGAGGGCAGAAACAGGGATGAGTGGTTTAAAGCCATCAACTGTTATTGCTTCATGTGCGGCAAGTGGTAACAGGTTACATTGGATGACGGTTCTTGGATAAAAAGAGAATTTGTATGAATCTTTGTTGACAGTGATGTGTTTATAACAATATGGGTTTGTGTGTCTGGTTATGTTGTCTACGGGTATCAAAAGGTTTATGGGAATGTTTACAGCTACTATTTGGTGTATTATTTTATAGAAGAGAATCAATCTGTATCTAACTCTGCGTGTCTCAAGTGTTGGCCAGTTTAGGTTGTCGATCATTTCGGAGACTGAACTAGTATTATGGTATCGGTTGGTAACGAATCTGGCAGCACGTCGCTGTACCTTCTCAATTTGGTGTTTTTGTGTTTTAGAATGTGGGTCCCAGATGGTACTGGAGAATTCTAGCTTGGGTCTTACTAGTGCTTTGTATGCATGGTCTTTTGCTTTAGGTGATGTGAATGTTAGGTTGCGTTTCAAGAATCCTAGTGATTGGTTTGCTTTATTGGTTATCGAGTTAATATGTTTGTCCCATTTTAGATTGCTTTGCAAGGTTAGGCCTAAATATTTTGCATCATTTACTTTTTGAAGGGGATGGTTATGGAGTTTATATGTAAAGAGAAATGGTTTGCGTTTTTGTGTGATGCTGAGTAGGTTACATTTATCGGGGTGAAATTTCATGCTCCCATCTACCAGCTGAATCAATATCTTCTTGGAGTAATGTGGTGTCATTTTGTGTTTTAATTTCTTTATATATGATGCTGTCATCAGCGAAGAGAAGAAGGGTACTATGTTGGATATATTCGGATAGATAATTAATGTAGATGAGGAATAGGATTGGGCCCAGAACTGTGCCTTGGGGTACACCCGATGTAACAGGGGCCGTGTCTGACATTTCACCCTCCAAGACAACAGTCTGGGTCCTATCTGATAGAAAGTCGTTAATCCAGTTAAAAGCATTACAATTTATGCCATAGTATTCTAGTTTATAAAGAAGATGCTTGTGTGGAACTTTGTCAAATGCTTTGGCAAGGTCCATGATAATGATGTCTGTTTGAATGTTATCATCATTTGATTTTGTAATAGATTGAAGGAGGGATGTCAGTTGAGTTTCGCAGGAGCGGGATGTACGGAAGCCGTGTTGAAGGTCATAGAGTATGTTATTAGATTCTAGATGGTTCATGATATTGCTTGATATTATATGTTCTAATAGTTTGCAACAGATGCATGTAAGGGATATTGGTCTATAATTGATAGCATCATGTTTATCTGTTTGTTAACATACATACTCTTCCTACTGTAAGACAAGATTTGTTATTCTGTTACAGATCGTGTATTACCAGAGCCGAGTCAAGAAGAAATAGACTACTTTGCCAGATATGTCAATTTGACTTTTGCAGTTGAAGATAATTTTGCTAGCGGGGAGAAACTGGGAGGCGGGGGATACTACCTTGCTAGTGTTTCATTGGCGAATACAGGCGATGCCTTTATACCAGCAAAGCGATGGCAATTATATGGATATTTCATGAGACTTGCTGAGAGAAATTCGTACCCGTATCCGAATGGTTTTTATTTGAACAGTTGTGGTCTAAAGCTTTTTCATGTTGAAGGAAGTTTGTATAGATTCGAGCCATCTGGAAGCATGTTTTCAATAATCAAACCATCTGAAATACTCCAGTGTAAGTTCAAACTTCAGGCGTTCCAAGTTGCGCGAACTGATTCGTTTCCAAGATGGTACGTGACTGGAGGCCTAGCGACACCAAAAATAATTGCAAACACTGATGATGAGACACTTGCGTTTATTAAAGACTTTAAAGATGAACGGCAATTTAAGAAGAGAATAGATGACGAAAGTCGGCCTTATACCCCAGCGAATAGATACTGGAGGTACAAATATGGAAGGACAGAAGTTGTATCACAACTGAAAGTAATCCCCACTCCGCTGGAGATGCATGTGGATGAAAAGCTGGAAATAGAGTTTAACACTAAACAGTGGGTTATTGTAAAATCTGAACCATTTCTACAAGAAATCAAGTACTTTTCAGGTATATTATTTAGAAATTACTAATTAGTAATTGACAGCCTTTGCTCTGACGTCTCCTAATTATATCCCAATAATAGACAAATATAAGATAGTAATGAAAAATAAGTTGAGTTTAAAAGTTTAAAAACAGGAGATGGGCAATGTCTGGGTGGATATGGTTCCAATGGCTCTTCTCCTGTGTTTATATTGACATGTTGGTATATGTAGCAATTTACTCTTAATGTGTTGACATTTTTTGTATTGTGTGACAATTCATTCTTTAGTAGTTTATATCAAGTGACCGAGTGATTAAGATCGTTGACTTCAAATCACTTGTCCCTCACCGTAGTAGGTTCGCACCTTTCACTTGTCCCTCACCGTTGTAGGTTCGCACCTTTCACTTGTCCCTCACCGTAGTAGGTTCGCACCTTTCACTTGTCCCTCACCGTTGTAGGTTCGCACCTTTCACTTGTCCCTCACCGTAGTAGGTTCGCACTTTTCACTTGTCCCTCACCATTGTAGGTTCGCACTTTTCACTTGTCCCTCACCATTGTAGGTTCGCACTTTTCACTTGCCATTCACCGTAGTAGGTTCGCACTTTTCACTTGTCCCTCACCATTGTAGGTTCGCACTTTTCACTTGCCATTCACCGTAGTAGGTTCGCACTTTTCACTTGTCCCTCACCATTGTAGGTTCGCACTTTTCACTTGTCCCTCACCGTTGTAGGTTCGCACTTTTCACTTGTCCCTCACCATTGTAGGTTCGCACTTTTCACTTGTCCCTCACCGTAGTAGGTTCGCACTTTTCACTTGTCCCACACCATTGTAGGTTCACACTTTTCACTTGCCATTCACCGTAGTAGGTTCGCACTTTTCACTTGTCCCTCACCGTAGTAGGTTCGCACTTTTCACTTGTCCCTCACCATTGTAGGTTCGCACTTTTCACTTGTCCCACACCGTAGTAAGTTCGCACTTTTCACTTGTCCCTCACCATTGTAGGTTCGCACTTTTCACTTGCCATTCACCGTAGTAGGTTCGCACTTTTCACTTGTCCCTCATCATTGTAGGTTCGCACTTTTCACTTGTCCCACACCGTAGTAGGTTCGCACTTTTCACTTGTCCCTCACCATTGTAGGTTCGCACTTTTCACTTGTCCCACACCGTAGTAGGTTCGCACTTTTCACTTGTCCCTCACCATTGTAGGTTCGCACTTTTCACTTGCCATTCACCGTAGTAGGTTCGCACTTTTCACTTGTCCATCACCATAGTAGGTTCGCACTTTTCACTTGCCATTCACCATTGTAGGTTCGCACTTTTCACTTGCCATTCACCATTGTAGGTTCGCACTTTTCACTTGTCCCTCACCGTAGTAGGTTCGCACTTTTCACTTGCCATTCACCGTAGTAGGTTCGCACTTTTCACTTGCCATTCACCGTTGTAGGTTCGCACTTTTCACTTGCCATTCACCGTAGTAGGTTCGCACTTTTCACTTGTCCCTCACCGTAGTAGGTTCGCACTTTTCACTTGTCCCTCATCATAGTAGGTTCGCACCTTTCACTTGTCCCTCACCATTGTAGGTTCGCACTTTTCACTTGTCCCTTACCGTTGTAGGTTCGCACTTTTCACTTGTCCCTCACCATTGTAGGTTCGCACTTTTCACTTGTCCCTCACCGTTGTAGGTTCACACTTTTCACTTGCCATTCACCGTAGTAGGTTCAAACTTTTCACTTGCCATTCACCATTTTAGGTTCGCACTTTTCACTTGTCCGTCACCATTGTAGGTTCGCACTTTTCACTTGTCCCACACCGTAGTAGGTTCGCACTTTTCACTTGTCCCTCACCATTGTAGGTTCGCACTTTTCACTTGCCATTCACCGTAGTAGGTTCGCACTTTTCACTTGTCCCTCACCATTGTAGGTTCGCACTTTTCACTTGTCCCTCACCATTGTAGGTTCGCACTTTTCACTTGTCCCACACCGTAGTAGGTTCGCACTTTTCACTTGTCCCTCACCATTGTATGTTCGCACTTTTCACTTGCCATTCACCGTAGTAGGTTCGCACTTTTCACTTGTCCATCACCATAGTAGGTTCGCACTTTTCACTTGCCATTCACCATTGTAGGTTCGCACTTTTCACTTGCCATTCACCATTGTAGGTTCGCACTTTTCACTTGTCCCTCACCGTAGTAGGTTCGCACTTTTCACTTGCCATTCACCGTAGTAGGTTCGCACTTTTCACTTGCCATTCACCGTTGTAGGTTCGCACTTTTCACTTGCCATTCACCGTAGTAGGTTCGCACTTTTCACTTGTCCCTCACCGTAGTAGGTTCGCACTTTTCACTTGTCCCTCACCGTAGTAGGTTCGCACTTTTCACTTGTCCCTCACCATAGTAGGTTCGCACCTTTCACTTGTCCCTCACCATTGTAGGTTCGCACTTTTCACTTGTCCCTCACCGTTGTAGGTTCGCACTTTTCACTTGTCCCTCACCATTGTAAGTTCGCACTTTTCACTTGCCATTCACCGTAGTAGGTTCGCACTTTTCACTTGTCCCTCACCGTTGTAGGTTCGCACTTTTCACTTGTCCCTCACCATAGTAGGTTCGCACCTTTCACTTGTCCCTCACCATTGTAGGTTCGCACTTTTCACTTGCCATTCACCGTTGTAGGTTCGCACTTTTCACTTGCCATTCACGTAGTAGGTTCGCACTTTCCACTTGTCCCTCACCGTAGTAGGTTCGCACTTTTCACTTGTCCCTCACCGTAGTAGGTTCGCACTTTTTACTTGTCCCTCACCGTAGTAGGTTCGCACTTTTCACTTGTCCCTCACCGTAGTAGGTTCCCACTTTTCACTTGTCCCTCACCGTAGTAGGTTCGCACTTTTCACTTGTCCCTCACCGTAGTAGGTTCGCACTTTTCACTTGTCCTTCACCGTAGTAGGTTCGCACTTTTCACTTGTTCATCACCGTTGTAGGTTCGCACTTTTCACTTGTCCCTCACCATTGTAGGTTCGCACTTTTCACTTGTCCCTCACCGTTGTAGGTTCGCACTTTTCACTTGTCCCTCACCATTGTAGGTTCGCACTTTTCACTTGTCCCTCACCGTAGTAGGTTCGCACTTTTCACTTGTCCATCACCGTTGTAGGTTCGCACTTTTCACTTGCCATTCACCATTGTAGGTTCGCACTTTTCACTTGTCCCTCACCGTAGTAGGTTCGCACTTTTCACTTGCCATTCACCGTAGTAGGTTCGCACTTTTCACTTGCCATTCACCGTTGTAGGTTCGCACTTTTCACTTGCCATTCACCGTAGTAGGTTCGCACTTTTCACTTGTCCCTCACCGTAGTAGGTTCGCACTTTTCACTTGTCCCTCACCATAGTAGGTTCGCACCTTTCACTTGTCCCTCACCATTGTAGGTTCGCACTTTTCACTTGTCCCTCACCGTAGTAGGTTCGCACTTTTCACTTGTCCCTCACCGTTGTAGGTTCGCACTTTTCACTTGTCCCTCACCGTAGTAGGTTCGCACTTTTCACTTGTCCCTCACCGTTGTAGGTTCGCACTTTTCACTTGTCCCTCACCGTAGTAGGTTCGCACTTTTCACTTGTCCCTCACCATTGTAGGTTCGCACTTTTCACTTGTCCCTCACCATTGTAGGTTCGCACTTTTCACTTGCCATTCACCGTAGTAGGTTCGCACTTTTCACTTGTCCCTCACCATTGTAGGTTCGCACTTTTCACTTGCCATTCACCGTAGTAGGTTCGCACTTTTCACTTGTCCCTCACCATTGTAGGTTCGCACTTTTCACTTGTCCCTCACCGTTGTAGGTTCGCACTTTTCACTTGTCCCTCACCATTGTAGGTTCGCACTTTTCACTTGTCCCTCACCGTAGTAGGTTCGCACTTTTCACTTGTCCCTCACCATTGTAGGTTCGCACTTTTCACTTGCCATTCACCGTAGTAGGTTCGCACTTTTCACTTGTCCCTCACCGTAGTAGGTTCGCACTTTTCACTTGTCCCTCACCATTGTAGGTTCGCACTTTTCACTTGTCCCTCACCGTAGTAGGTTCGCACTTTTCACTTGTCCCTCACCATTGTAGGTTCGCACTTTTCACTTGTCCCTCACCGTAGTAGGTTCGCACTTTTCACTTGTCCATCACCGTTGTAGGTTCGCACTTTTCACTTGTCCCTCACCATTGTAGGTTCGCACTTTTCACTTGTCCCTCACCGTTGTAGGTTCGCACTTTTCACTTGTCCCTCACCATTGTAGGTTCGCACTTTTCACTTGCCATTCACCATTGTAGGTTCGCACTTTTCACTTGTCCCTCACCATTGTAGGTTCGCACTTTTCACTTGTCCCTCACCGTTGTAGGTTCGCACTTTTCACTTGCCATTCACCGTAGTAGGTTCGCACTTTTCACTTGTCCCTCATCGTAGTAGGTTCGCACCTTTCACTTGTCCCTCACCATTGTAGGTTCGCAGTTTTCACTTGCCATTCACCGTAGTAGGTTCGCACCTTTCACTTGTCCCTCACCATTGTAGGTTCGCACTTTTCACTTGCCATTCACCATTGTAGGTTTTCACTTGTCCCTCACCATTGTAGGTTCGCACTTTTCACTTGTCCCTCACCGTTGTAGGTTCGCACTTTTCACTTGCCATTCACCGTAGTAGGTTCGCACTTTTCACTTGTCCCTCACCGTAGTAGGTTCGCACCTTTCACTTGTCCCTCACCATTGTAGGTTCGCACTTTTCACTTGCCATTCACCGTAGTAGGTTCGCACTTTTCACTTGTCCCTCACCATTGTAGGTTCGCACTTTTCACTTGCCATTCACCATTGTAGGTTCGCACTTTTCACTTGTCCCTCACCGTAGTAGGTTCGCACTTTTCACTTGTCCCTCACCGTTGTAGGTTCGCACTTTTCACTTGCCATTCACCGTAGTAGGTTCGCACTTTTCACTTGTCCCTCACCGTAGTAGGTTCGCACTTTTCACTTGTCCCTCACCATTGTAGGTTCGCACTTTTCACTTGCCACCGTAGTAGGTTCGCACTTTTCACTTGTCCCTCACCATTGTAGGTTCGCACTTTTCACTTGTCCCTCACCGTTGTAGGTTCGCACTTTTCACTTGTCCCTCACCATTGTAGGTTCGCACTTTTCACTTGTCCCTCACCGTTGTAGGTTCGCACTTTTCACTTGTCCCTCACCATTGTAGGTTCGCACTTTTCACTTGTCCCTCACCGTAGTAGGTTCGCACTTTTCACTTGTCCATCACCGTTGTAGGTTCGCACTTTTCACTTGTCCCTCACCATTGTAGGTTCGCACTTTTCACTTGTCCCTCACCGTTGTAGGTTCGCACTTTTCACTTGTCCCTCACCATTGTAGGTTCGCACTTTTCACTTGCCATTCACCATTGTAGGTTCGCACTTTTCACTTGTCCCTCACCATTGTAGGTTCGCACTTTTCACTTGTCCCTCACCGTAGTAGGTTCGCACCTTTCACTTGCCATTCACGTAGTAGGTTCGCACTTTTCACTTGTCCCTCACCATTGTAGGTTCGCACTTTTCACTTGTCCCACACCGTAGTAGGTTCGCACTTTTCACTTGTCCCTCACCATTGTAGGTTCGCACTTTTCACTTGCCATTCACCGTAGTAGGTTCGCACTTTTCACTTGTCCCTCACCATTGTAGGTTCGCACTTTTCACTTGCCATTCACCGTAGTAGGTTCGCACTTTTCACTTGTCCCACACCGTAGTAGGTTCGCACTTTTCACTTGCCATTCACCATTGTAGGTTCGCACTTTTCACTTGCCATTCACGTAGTAGGTTCGCACTTTACACTTGTCCCTCACCATTGTAGGTTCGCACTTTTCACTTGTCCCACACCGTAGTAGGTTCGCACTTTTCACTTGTCCCTCACCATTGTAGGTTCGCACTTTTCACTTGTCCCACACCGTAGTAGGTTCGCACTTTTCACTTGTCCCTCACCATTGTAGGTTCGCACTTTTCACTTGCCATTCACCGTAGTAGGTTCACACTTTTCATTTGTCCATCACCATAGTAGGTTCGCACTTTTCACTTGCCATTCACCATTGTAGGTTCGCACTTTTCACTTGTCCCTCACCGTAGTAGGTTCGCACTTATCACTTGCCATTCACCGTTGTAGGTTCGCACTTTTCACTTGCCATTCACCGTAGTAGGTTCGCACTTTTCACTTGTCCCTCACCGTAGTAGGTTCGCACTTTTCACTTGCCATTCACCGTAGTAGGTTCGCACTTTTCACTTGTCCCTCACCGTAGTAGGTTCGCACTTTTCACTTGCCATTCACCGTAGTAGGTTCGCACTTTTCACTTGCCATTCACCGTAGTAGGTTCGCACTTTTCACTTGTCCCTCACCGTAGTAGGTTTGCACTTTTCACTTGCCATTCACCGTAGTAGGTTCGCACTTTTCACTTGCCATTCACCATAGTAGGTTCGCACTTTTCACTTGTCCCTCACCGTAGTAGGTTCGCACTTTTCACTTGCCATTCACCGTAGTAGGTTCGCACTTTTCACTTGCCATTCACCGTAGTAGGTTCGCACTTTCACTGTCCCTCACCATTGTAGGTTCGCACTTTTCACTTGTCCCTCACCGTTGTAGGTTCGCACTTTTCACTTGTCCCTCACCGTAGTAGGTTCGCACTTTTCACTTGTCCCTCACCGTTGTAGGTTCGCACTTTTCACTTGTCCCTCACCATTGTAGGTTCGCACTTTTCACTTGTCCCTCACCGTTGTAGGTTCGCACTTTTCACTTGTCCCTCACCATTGTAGGTTCGCACTTTTCACTTGCCATTCACCATTGTAGGTTCGCACTTTTCACTTGTCCCTCACCATTGTAGGTTCGCACTTTTCACTTGTCCCTCACCGTAGTAGGTTCGCACTTTTCACTTGCCATTCACGTAGTAGGTTCGCACTTTTCACTTGTCCCTCACCATTGTAGGTTCGCACTTTTCACTTGTCCCACACCGTAGTAGGTTCGCACTTTTCACTTGTCCCTCACCATTGTAGGTTCGCACTTTTCACTTGTCCCACACCGTAGTAGGTTCGCACTTTTCACTTGTCCCTCACCATTGTAGGTTCGCACTTTTCACTTGTCCCACACCGTAGTAGGTTCGCACTTTTCACTTGTCCCTCACCATTGTAGGTTCGCACTTTTCACTTGTCCCACACCGTAGTAGGTTCGCACTTTTCACTTGTCCCTCACCATTGTAGGTTCGCACTTTTCACTTGTCCCACACCGTAGTAGGTTCGCACTTTTCACTTGTCCCTCACCATTGTAGGTTCGCACTTTTCACTTGTCCCACACCGTAGTAGGTTCGCACTTTTCACTTGTCCCTCACCATTGTAGGTTCGCACTTTTCACTTGTCCCACACCGTAGTAGGTTCGCACTTTTCACTTGTCCCTCACCATTGTAGGTTCGCACTTTTCACTTGTCCCACACCGTAGTAGGTTCGCACTTTTCACTTGTCCCTCACCATTGTAGGTTCGCACTTTTCACTTGCCATTCACCGTAGTAGGTTCACACTTTTCACTTGTCCATCACCATAGTAGGTTCGCACTTTTCACTTGCCATTCACCATTGTAGGTTCGCACTTTTCACTTGTCCCTCACCGTAGTAGGTTCGCACTTATCACTTGCCATTCACCGTTGTAGGTTCGCACTTTTCACT
>CM026402.1:903801-922372 GCA_014843695.1 Archivesica marissinica
ATATCTAAATCCATATATATACTCTTTATATACTCTTTATTTCCACTTTGCAGTGATTATTCACATATTTATGACAACAGAACAAACAGTACATAGAAATATAAACAGAATATCAATACTTCAAATTCTATATATACAAATGAACATGTTTGTAAAAGGCATTCGAAAAATGTGTCAAAAGAATGCCTATTCCAGAAAGTGTATCACAGAATGTAGCCGGTCCAGTGATTGGGTCAATCCCTACCTACGAGGCTCCTGCTACACCTGTGACACCCTCCCCAGAACAAACTTCGTTTCACACACAATTCGAAAGTTTTACACAAATGTGTATGTGAGATAGTTATAAATGGATCGTGCAACTGAATAAGCTCTCTATTAAGCATAATTGTTAACCATATTTTTATTAAGGTCGTCTGTACTGTAAATAACATACTTCAGTTGTCAAACATATGATAATAACTAACTGTGGTTGCACATAATATTACAATCCTTATAAGAACAGAGCAGCTGATGAGTATCACTGTTTAGAATTTGCATGATGTATAATTTGCATACTATTTTATTTTTGTCAACAACTCTCCGCAAAGATAGTTTTAACATCATTCATATTGGCAAAGATACATTGAACATCATTCGTATTATTGTATTGTGACAGTATATATGTGTGCATGTCATATTGTTAAATAGCCCTCCGTATATAACATAATATATGCATACCATAATTTGGGCTGCAGACAGGTACTATCTCCATTGTATATTTTTCGTATTACACTAGTGTAATAACCATGCAATTGAGCACCATATGTATTCATACGATCTGTGAACAAAATAAACAACCAACATGGCGTCGCAATTATGGTACAAACGAGCAAACACTACAAATCATGCCCGTATCGCTGAATTCTTCAACAGCCATATCCAGCTACAGTTATAATTGCAATGTAAGACGTGCAATAAGTTGTGCCAATAACCGGTATTTACACGTTACCCATTTTGACTGACTTGATAAATACGTTCTTGTTGTGACGTCATAGTCAAGATGATCATTTGTTATTGAATGTATTGACATCGTCTTCTAAAAACGACAATATACGCACAGGGGCTCGGTTTTATCGTTTTTAGAAGACTTTCTAGTAAATTAAATTCAATAACAAATGACCACCCATTTAATATTATATTTGTATCAACTAGTTGCTAATGTTGCTGTCTTTATTGAAATGGTTTGTTTTGTTTTATACGTTTATTGATCGTCGCTACCGGTTGCCCATATGAACGATGCCACCTGAAGAATTTAGTCATTTTAGATTGTTGGAGGATAGTGCAATGATACAGAGAGAGACCCATTCCAGAGTCTCCTCTGGTTCTTTTACGTGCATGGTGTAAAGCACCGACACGAGACCTCGGTTTAACGTCCCTCGGATTACCAGTCCAGCGTGTTACCACTGGACTACAGATCCGTCTGTGTATTGAAATGGAGTTATGGCGTATCATAATATACTTAGTGATAATTGTGTAACAAATACTTGTCTTATTGCCGAATTGAAATACGAATCATGCAACAATGTCTCCTTTCCGATATAAATATGTTAACTACTTACATATATAACCGAGTGTTTTATTATGTCTAGTTGAGCATTTGCTAGTTCCTTAGATCACTAAAACATAATATGTATATATAATACAGATACTGCACTATGTCCTTTGAACGTTGAGGTATTGCATGTCTATGGTTCGGCATCATGCTCTCTAACCGAGATCTGTTCCGGCATCCACTGTTGTTTCGAGACTCCCGATATTCCAGTAAACTTCAATGTAGAAGTTGAGATAGATGCCTGTAAGGAAGAAATAACTGTTGCTATGGAAAAACTTCAATTTGTGATACCGTTTGAGAACTTCACATGGGGTAAGTTCCTGTCTATATTACATGTATCTCGGTTTATTATAAACTTTTAGCGATGTTATAGATTAAATTAAACTTATGTATTCGATGTAGTATTATCGTTAAATATAAGTATGGAGATATGTTCATTACATATAAGTATGGAGATATGTTCATTACATATAAGTATGGAGATATGTTCATTACATATAAGTATGGAGATATGTTCATTACATATAAGTATGGAGATATGTTCATTACATATAATTATGGAGATATGTTCATTACATATAAGTATGGAGATATGTTCATTACATATAAGTATGGAGATATGTTCATTACATATAAGTATGGAGATATGTTCATTACATATAAGTATGGAGATATGTTCATTACATATAAGTATGGAGATATGTTCATTACATATAAGTATGGAGATATGTTCATTACATATAAGTATGGAGATATGTTCATTACATATAAGTATGGAGATATGTTCATTACATATAAGTATGGAGATATGTTCATTACATATAAGTATGGAGATATGTTCATTACATATAATTATGGAGATATGTTCATTACATATAAGTATGGAGATATGTTCATTACATATAAGTATGGAGATATGTTCATTACATATAAGTATGGAGATATGTTCATTACATATAAGTATGGAGATATGTTCATTACATATAAGTATGGAGATATGTTCATTACATATAAGTATGGAGATATGTTCATTACATATAATTATGGAGATATTATCATTACACATAAGTATGGATATTTTCAATCCCACCATGCTTTTTGAACATATAAGCATTCGGTGATGTAAGCTAAAATCGGTATAACAGTAACTAATACTATCGGAATTCATGATGGGGATACTTGTGTCGATTAGTGTATATACATTTTATTATTATGTACAGGAACAGATGAATCATTTACTCTCTATAGCGTGGTCAGAATTGAGTAAGTAAACTCTACCAGATTCTTCGTTAGTTGATTTAAAATATGTTGTTGTCAGATATCGTTATATTGCATTAAGTCTGCAATATCATACTCTCTATAATACCTATACGATATATGGTGGATACGATATATGGTGAATACGATATATGGTGAATACGATATATGATGAATACGATCTATGGTGAATATGATATATGGTGAATACGATCTATGGTGAATACGATCTATGGTGAATACGATATATGGTGAATATGATATAAGGTGAATACGATATATATTGCGAATAAGTTTTATTGTGAATACGATATATGGTGAATACGATATATGGTGAATACGATATCTATTGTGAATATGATCTATGGTGAATACGATATATCGTGAATACGATATATGGTGAATACTATATATGGTGAATACGATATATGGTGAATACGATCTATGGTGAATACGATCTATGGTGAAATTACATCCTCTATCTACCCGGCAATCTAGTAGATATGCCTGTATTTCAGACACATTTTGTCTAATAAAAAATATATGTGAACATTAAAAAATAGGCTCCACATGCTGGGCATATCTTACTATCATATCCTCTTTGTCATGTATCTTTTCTTCCCTTGAATTGATTTGTGAGGTGAGTATGTGAAATATCATCTAATTATTATGTGTCTAATTATTTCAAATTAGTTTGGTCATATCAGAGGAAATTGAGAGGCAGATTTATGGCATCAGTCTAAACGTAAGCCTTTGTTTCGAAGCAAATGACGAGTGCATTGTGGATTATCCAGTTCTAAGAGAAGCATATTTAACCGCCATGCCTTGTAGTTGGACTTCCGGATTTTTGGACCAAGGTAACTGTATATGAAATTATATTCCAAATCAAAGTGTAGTTTCTATATGACTTTGTTTGCATAGGTAGGACGGGCAGCCAATCCTCACACATATATATGTTTCACTTTATCGTACTGTTATACAATTTATAAGATAATGTGTGACACATTTTCATTTCATAAGGAACTTTATTAATCTAGATAACAATAGAATCCGTGATAGATATAGTGAGTGGGATACAAATCAGGTGATGCTGTTTACATTGCTATATATATGGAATGCCTATATTACATGCATCATCTGCTTACTCTTGCAGACTTTGTGTTCGACAATTGGCGAAATGTATCAGAATACACACGTGAGGACCTGCCGGAATCAGGAGTTTCATACTATCTGTCAAAGATTGGTGTAGCTGCGTACTTACAGCAGCCAATGTGCGACACATCAGACCTCCATTATATACCTTATGATAAATATGGCTGGACATCAGGTATATATGTTACAGATTATGACATAACAGACCTCCAGTATATACCTTATGATAAATATGGCTGGACATCAGGTATATATGTTACAGATTATGACATAACAGACCTCCATTATATACCTTATGATAAATATGGCTGGACGTCTGGTATATATGTTACAGATTACGACATAACAGACCTCCATTATATACCTTATGATAAATATGTCTTGACATCTTATTATGACACAGAATTTTAACTGTTTTATAGTACTTCTTCGTACAACTTATGGAGTACTACAAAGATCATTTTAAAACGTCTGTAATCTGATATATTTAACAAATAACTGATTTATACTGCACATTTTAACCATGTCGTGTATTTAAACCTAACATATAACATTTTATTTATCGTTTTCCAATCCAAACCATTCACAATTATGTAATTTGTAACATTTGTTATGTTATACATGTAAATTCATTGGAATAAATACTATTTAAAGCAACATTTTATTACAGAATGTCCACAGAATGTCAGTGTTCAACCTATGACTAATGAAACAAGATGTTTCATGGATGATACATGCTCTGGGATCGACTGTTGTTCATATGTGCCCATGTTGCAGCGTTCGTTTCATATTCAGCTCCAACTCGACGCTTGTTCACAATTGTTGAGTATTGGAATAGAACGATTGACACACACCATTTCACTCACTACAATAGAATGGAGTACATGGAATCGGTTTTATCTCAATGGTTTTATACGGCTTGAGTAAGTAGATCATTTTAAAAACAAAATGTAAGGTTAAATAAATAACTCATTTCAAATTGCAGATTAATAGCATTTCAAACTGCATATTAATCGCATTTCAAAATTGCATATTAATCGCATTTCAACATTGCATATTAATCGCATTACAAATTGCATAGTAATCGTTCGTACAGACACATACATAAATAAATGTATTAATAGATAACATATTAGTGTAATAATAATACAACAAAGTAAAGTAAAGTGTTTTCTTATTATAGTGTCACCGCTATTGAAATGGCCAGCCATTACTGACTTATGATACACCTTTAATATGTAATAAACTTGGATTGTATATTGTAGTTACTGCTATATTTATGACGGTTTCCAGTCTGTCAATATTTCACTAATTTACTTCTGACAAAATGACATTATCAGAAATTCAATACGGCCCAATTAAAATTAATGATCTCGGTGCAGAATATATCAACGCCTGATCCCAGGCTAGCTGGTTGTCTAAGTGACTTACTTTCATTCTGTTTCAGTTATTATGTCACCAACTTACCTTTGAGAATGGTATACGTTGCGAGTGTAAATCTCAGCATATGCTTAGACCAAGATATGTGTGTATCTGGAGTAGAAATATTGAGAAATGCGATTTTGCCACAACAAATATGCGAATGGAATCCAAGTTATACGAATGGTTCAAATGGTAAGCTAATTTTGACAATGGGTATTCCAATTCCCAACTGGCAGTATTTCAAATAAAAATAATTCGTTTATAGATTTAAATAGCATACAATAGTTAGTTTACACGTGCAACAATAAGTGACACTTACACATTACAACGTACAAACGGCCGATATTGCGGAATTGCAAAGGCATATTAGCACATCACATCTCATATATATCGTCATCTAGACAAATTAATTCTAAGTTGTGTTTCTAATCACAAGTATATTTTGTAATTGTTTTAATATAACTTTACTTCCTTTTACATTTTGTTGACAATATTCCAAAATATAGATATGTTCTACGATAACGTAACTTGGTTATCGAATAATGGTGTGTAATAGATTTTGCTATCGTTTAGTGTATTCAGGTTGTCCTGGTTTTCCTATGGTTTAGTGTATTCAGGTTGTCCATGTTTTGCTATCGTTTAGTGTATTCAGTTTGTCCTGGTTTTGCTATCGTCTTGTGTATTCAGTTTGTCCTGGTTTTGCTATCGTTTAGTGTATTCAGGCTGTCCAGGTTTTACTATCGTTTAGTGTATTCAGGTTGTCCAGGTTTTGCTATCGTTTAGTGTATTCATGTTGTCCAGGTTTTGCTATCGTTTAGTGTATTCATGTTGTCCAGGTTTTGCTATCGTTTAGTGTATTCAGGTTGTCCAGGTTTTGCTATCGTTTAGTGTATTCAGTTTGTCCTGGTTTTGCTATCGTCTTGTTTATTCAGTTTGTCCTGGTTTTGCTATCGTTTAGTGTATTCAGGCTGTCCAGGTTTTACTATCGTTTAGTGTATTCAGGTTGTCCCGGTTTTGCTATGGTTTAGTGTATTCAGGTTGTCCAGGTTTTGCTATGGTTTAGTGTATTCAGGTTGTCCCGGTTTTGCTATGGTTTAGTGTATTCAGGTTGTCCCGGTTTTGCTATGGTTTAGTGTATTCATGTTGTCCAGGTTTTGCTATGGTTTAGTGTATTCAGGTAGTCCAGGTTTTGCTACCGTTTAGTGTATTCAGGTTGTCCAGGTTTTGCTATGGTTTAGTGTATTCAGGTTGTCCAGCTTTTGCTATCGTTTAGTGTATTCAGTTTGTCCAGGTTTTTATATCGTTTAGTGTATTCAGGTTGTCCAGGTTTTGCTATCGTTTAGTTTATTCAGGATGTCCAGGTTTTGCTATCGTTTAGTGTATTCATGTTGTCCATGTTTTGCTATCGTTTAGTGTATTCATGTTGTCCATGTTTTGCTATCGCTTAGTGTATTCATGTTGTCCAGATTTTGCTATCGTTTAGTGTATTCATGTTGTCCAGGTTTTGCTATCGTTTAGTGTATTCATGTTGTCCAGATTTTGCTATCGTTTAGTGTATTCATGTTGTCCTGGTTTTGCTATCGTTTAGTGTATTCATGTTGTCCAGGTTTTGCTATCCTTTAGTGTATTGATGTTGTCCAGGTTTTGCTATCGTTTAGTTTATTCATGTTGTCCAGGTTTTGCTATCGTTTAGTGTATTCAGGTTGTCCAGGTTTTGCTATCGTTTAGTGTATTCAGGCTGTCCAGGTTTTACTATCGTTTAGTGTATTCAGGTTGTCCAGGTTTTGCTATCGTTTAGTGTATTCATGTTGTCCAGGTTTTGCTATCGTTTAGTGTATTCAGGATGTCCAGGTTTTGCAATCGCTTAGTGTATTCAGGTTGTCCAGGTTTTGCTATGGTTTAGTGTATTCATGTTGTCCAGGTTTTGCTATCGTTTAGTGTATTCAGGTTGTCCAGGTTTTGCTATCGTTTAGTGTATTCAGGTTGTCCAGGTTTTGCTATCGTTTAGTGTATTCAGGTTGTCCAGGTTTTGCTATCGTTTAGTGTATTCATGTTGTCCAGGTTTTGCTATCGTTTAGTGTATTCAGGTTGTCCAGCTTTTGCTATCGTTTAGTGTATTCAGTTTGTCCAGGTTTTTATATCGTTTAGTGTATTCAGGTTGTCCAGGTTTTGCTATCGTTTAGTTTATTCAGGCTGTCCATGTTTTGCTATCGTGTAGTGTATTCAGGTTGTCCAGGTTTTGCTATCGTTTAGTGTATTCAGGTTGTCCAGGTTTTTATATCGTTTAGTGTATTCAGGTTGTCCAGGTTTTGCTATCGTTTAGTTTATTCAGGCTGTCCAGGTTTTGCTATGGTTTAGTGTATTCAGGTTGTCCAGGTTTTGCTATGGTTTAGTGTATTCAGGTTGTCCATGTTTTGCTATCGTTTAGTGTATTCATGTTGTCCAGGTTTTGCTATCGTTTAGTGTATTCAGGTTGTCCAGCTTTTGCTATCGTTTAGTGTATTCAGTTTGTCCAGGTTTTTATATCGTTTAGTGTATTCAGGTTGTCCAGGTTTTGCTATCGTTTAGTTTATTCAGGCTGTCCAGGTTTTGCTATCGTTTAGTGTATTCAGGTTGTCCAGGTTTTGCTATCGATTAGTGTATTCAGGTTGTCCAGGTTTTTATATCGTTTAGTGTATTCAGGTTGTCCAGGTTTTGCTATCGTTTAGTTTATTCAGGCTGTCCAGGTTTTGCTATGGCTTAGTGTATTCAGGTTGTCCAGGTTTTGCTATCGCTTAGTGTATTCAGGTTGTTCAGGTTTTGCTATCGTTTAGTGTATTCATGTTGTCCAGGTTTTGCTATCGTTTAGTGTATTCATGTTGTCAAGGTTTTGCTATCGTTTAGTGTATTCATGTTGTCCAGGTTTTGCTATCGTTTAGTGTATTCAGGTTGTTCAGGTTTTGCTATCGTTTAGTGTATTCATGTTGTCCAGGTTTTGCTATCGTTTAGTGTATTCATGTTGTCCAGGGTTTGCTATCGTTTAGTGTATTCAGGTTGTCCAGGTTTTGATATCGTTTAGTTTATTCAGGCTGTCCAGGTTTTGCTATCGTTTAGTGTATTCAGGTTGTCCAGGTTTTGCTATCGTTTAGTGTATTCATGTTGTCCAGGTTTTTCTATCATTTACTGTATTCATGTTGTCCAGGTTTTGCTATCGTTTAGTGTATTCAGGTTGTCCAGGGTTTGCTATCGTTTAGTGTATTCAGGTTGTCCAGGTTTTGCTATCGTTTAGTGTATTCATGTTGTCCAGGTTTTGCTATCGCTTAGTGTATTCAGGTAGTCCAGGTTTTGCTATCGTTTAGTGTATTCAGGCTGTCCAGGTTTTACTATCGTTTAGTGTATTCAGGTTGTCCAGGTTTTGCTATCGTTTAGTGTATTCAGGCTGTCCAGGTTTTACTACCGTTTAGTGTATTCAGGTTGTCCAGGTTTTGCTATCGTTTAGTGTATTCATGTTGTCCGGTTTTGCTATCGCTTAGTGTATTCAGGTAGTCCAGGTTTTGCTATCGTTTAGTGTATTAAGGCTGTCCAGGTTTTACTATCGTTTAGTGTATTCAGGTTGTCCATGTTTTGCTATGGTTTAGTGTATTCATGTTGTCCAGGTTTTGCTATCGTTTCGTGTATTCAGGTTGTCCAGGTTTTGCTATCGTTTAGTGTATTCAGGTTGTTCAGGTTTTGCTATGGTTTAGTGTATTCAGGTTGTCCAGGTTTTGCTATGGTTTAAGTGTATTCAGGCTGTCCAGGTTTTGCTATGGTTTAGTGTATTCAGGTTGTCCAGGTTTTGCTATGGTTTAGTGTATTCAGTTTGTCCAGGTTTTGCTATGGTTTAGTGTATTCAGGTTGTCCAGGTTTTGCTATGGTTTAGTGTATTCAGGCTGTCCAGGTTTTGCTATGGTTTAGTGTATTCAGGTTGTCCAGGTTTTGCTATGGTTTAGTGTATTCAGGTTGTCCAGGTTTTGCTATGGTTTAGTGTATTCAGGTTGTCCAGGTTTTGCTACGGTTTAGTGTATTCAGGTTGTCCAGGTTTTGCTATGGTTTAGTGTATTCAGGTTGTCCAGGTTTTGCTATCGTTTAGTGTATTCAGGTTGTCCAGGTTTTGCTATTTTTTAGTGTATTCTTGTTGTCCAGGTTTTGCTATCGATTAGTGTATTCATGTTGTCCAGGTTTTGCTATCGTTTAGTGTATTCAGGTTGTCCAGGTTTTGCTATCGTTTAGTGCATTCATGTTATCCAGGTTTTGCTATCGTTTAGTGTATTCAGGTTGTCCTGGTTTTGCTATCGTTTATTGTATTCAGGCTGTCCAGGTTTTGCTATCGTTTATTGTATTCAGGTTGTCCAGCTTTTGCTATCGTTTAGTGTATTCAGGCTGTTCAGGTTTTGCTATCGTTTAATGTATTCAGGTGGTCCAGGTTTTACTATCGTTTAGTGTATTCAGGTTGTCCAGGTTTTGCTATGGTTTAGTGTATTCAGGCTGTCCAGGGTTTTCTATCGTTTAGTGTATTCAGGTTATCCAGCCTTTGCTATCGTTTAGTGTATTCAGGCTGTTCAGGTTTTGCTATCGTTTAGTGTATTCAGGTGGTCCAGGTTTTACAGGTTTTGCTATCGTTTAGTGTATTCAGGTTGTCCAGGTTTTGCTATCGTTTAGTGTATTCAGGTTGTCCAGGTTTTGCTATGGTTTAGTGTATTCAGGTTGTCCAGGTTTTGCTATCGTTTAGTGTATTCAGGTTGTCCAGGTTTTGCTATCGTTTAGTGTATTCAGGTTGTCCAGGTTTTGCTATCGTTTAGTGTATTCAGTTTGTCCAGGTTTTGCTATCGTTTAGTGTATTCAGGTTGTCCAGGTTTTGCTATCGTTTAGTGTATTCAGGTTGTCCAGGTTTTGCTATCGTTTAGTGTATTCAGGTTGTCCAGGTTTTGCTATCGTTTAGTGTATTCATGTTGTCCAGGTTTTGCTATCGTTTAGTGTATTCAGGTTGTCCAGGTTTTGCTATCGTTTAGTGTATTCAGGTTGTCCAGGTTTTGCTATCGTTTAGTGTATTCAGGTTGTCCAGGTTTTGCTATCGTTTAGTGTATTCAGTTTGTCCAGGTTTTTATATCGTTTAGTGTATTCAGGTTGTCCAGGTTTTGCTATCGTTTAGTGTATTCAGGTTGTCCAGGTTTTGCTATCGTTTAGTGTATTCATGTTGTCCAGGTTTTGCTATCGTTTAGTGTATTCAGGTTGTCCAGGTTTTGCTATCGTTTAGTGTATTCAGGTTGTCCAGGTTTTGCTATCGTTTAGTGTATTCAGGTTGTCCAGGTTTTGCTATCGTTTAGTGTATTCAGGTTGTCCAGTTTTGCTATCGTTTAGTGTATTCAGGTTGTCCAGGTTTTGCTATCGTTTAGTGTATTCATGTTGTCCAGGTTTTGCTATCGTTTAGTGTATTCAGGTTGTCCAGGTTTTGCTATCGTTTAGTGTATTCAGGTTGTCCAGGTTTTGCTATCGTTTAGTGTATTCAGGTTGTCCAGTTTTGCTATCGTTTAGTGTATTCAGTTGTCCAGGTTTTGCTATCGTTTAGTGTATTCAGGTTGTCCAGGTTTTGCTATCGTTTAGTGTATTCATGTTGTCCAGGTTTTGCTATCGTTTAGTGTATTCAGGTTGTCCAGGTTTTGCTATCGTTTAGTGTATTCAGGTTGTCCAGGTTTTGCTATCGTTTAGTGTATTCAGGCTGTCCAGGTTTTGCTATCGTTTAGTGTATTCAGGTTGTCCAGGTTTTACTATCGTTTAGTGTATTCAGGTTGTCCAGGTTTTGCTATCGTTTAGTGTATTCAGGTTGTCCAGGTTTTGCTATCGTTTAGTGTATTCAGGTTGTCCAGCTTTTGCTATCGTTTAGTGTATTCAGGTTGTCCAGGTTTTGCTATCGTTTAGTGTATTCAGGTTGTCCAGGTTTTGCTATCGTTTAGTGTATTCAGTTTGTCCAGGTTTTTATATCGTTTAGTGTATTCAGGTTGTCCAGGTTTTGCTATCGTTTAGTGTATTCATGTTGTCCAGCTTTTGCTATCGTTTAGTGTATTCAGGTTGTCCATGTTTTGCTATCGTTTAGTTTATTCAGTTTATCCAGGTTTTGCTATCATTTAGTTTATTCAGGCTGTCCAGGTTTTGCTATCATTTAGTGTATTCATGTTGTCCAGGTTTTGCTATCGATTAGTGTATTCAGGTTGTCCAGGTTTTTATATCGTTTAGTGTATTCAGGTTGTCCAGGTTTTGCTATCGTTTAGTTTATTCAGGCTGTCCAGGTTTTGCTATGTTTAGTGTATTCAGGCTGCAGTTTTGCTATCGCTTAGTTATTCAGGTTGTTCAGGTTTTGCTATCGTTTAGTGTATTCATGCTGTCCAGGTTTTGCTATCGTTTAGTGTATTCATGTTGTCCAGGTTTTGCTATCGTTTAGTGTATTCATGTTGTCCATGTTTTGCTATCGTTTAGTGTATTCATGTTGTCCAGGTTTTGCTATCGTTTAGTGTATTCATGTTGTCCAGGTTTTGCTATCGTTTAGTGTATTCATGTTGTCCAGGTTTTGCTATCGTTTAGTGTATTCATGTTGTCCAGGTTTTGCTATCGTTTAGTGTATTCAGGTTGTCCAGGTTTTGCTATCGTTTAGTGTATTCAGGTTGTCCAGGTTTTGCTATCGTTTAGTGTATTCAGGTTGTCCAGGTTTTGCTATCGTTTAGTGTATTCAGGTTGTCCAGGTTTTGCTATCGTTTAGTGTATTCAGGTTGTCCAGGTTTTGCTATGGTTTAGTGTATTCAGGTTGTCCAGGTTTTGCTATGGTTTAGTGTATTCATGTTGTCCAGGTTTTGCTATGGTTTAGTGTATTCAGGTTGTCCAGGTTTTGCTATCGTTTAGTGTATTCAGGTTGTCCAGGTTTTGCTATCGTTTAGTGTATTCAGGTTGTCCAGGTTTTGCTATCGTTTAGTGTATTCAGGTTGTCCAGGTTTTGCTATCGTTTAGTGTATTCAGGCTGTCCAGGTTTTGCTATCGTTTAGTGTATTCAGGTTGTCCAGGTTTTACTATCGTTTAGTGTATTCAGGTTGTCCAGGTTTTGCTATCGTTTAGTGTATTCAGGCTGTCCAGGTTTTGCTATCGTTTAGTGTATTCAGGTTGTCCAGCTTTTGCTATCGTTTAGTGTATTCAGGTTGTTCAGGTTTTGCTATCGTTTAGTGTATTCAGGTTGTCCAGGTTTTACTATCGTTTAGTGTATTCAGGTTGTCCAGGTTTTGCTATCGTTTAGTGTATTCAGGTTGTCCAGGTTTTGCTATCGTTTAGTGTATTCAGGTTATCCAGGTTTTGCTATCGTTTAGTGTATTCAGGTTGTCCAGGTTTTGCTATCGTTTAGTGTATTCAGGTTGTCCAGGTTTTGCTATCGTTTAGTGTATTCAGGTTGTCCAGGTTTTGCTATGGTTTTGCTATCGTTTAGTGTATTCAGGTTGTCCAGGTTTTGCTATCGTTTATTGTATTCATGTTGTCCAGCTTTTGCTATCGTTTAGTGTATTCATGTTGTCCAGCTTTTGCTATCGTTTAGTGTATTCATGTTGTCCTGGTTTTGCTATCGTTTAGTGTATTCAGGCTGTCCATGTTTTGCTATCGATTAGTGTATTCAGGTTGTCCAGGTTTTTATATCGTTTAGTGTATTCAGGTTGTCCAGGTTTTGCTATCGTTTAGTGTATTCATGTTGTCCAGGTTTTGCTATCGTTTAGTGTATTCATGTTGTCCAGGTTTTGCTATCGTTTAGTGTATTCATGTTGTCCAGGTTTTGCTATCGTTTAGTGTATTCATGTTGTCCAGGTTTTGTTATCGTTTAGTGTATTCATGTTGTCCAGGTTTTGCTATAGTTTAGTGTATTCATGTTGTCCAGGTTTTGCTATCGTTTAGTGTATTCAGGTTGTCCAGGTTTTGCTATCGTTTAGTTTATTCATGTTGTCCAGGTTTTGCTATCGTTTAGTGTATTCAGGTTGTCCAGGTTTTGCTATCGTTTAGTGTATTCAGGTTGTCCAGGTTTTGCTATCGTTTAGTGTATTCATGTTGTCCAGGTTTTGCTATCATTTAGTGTATTCAGGTAGTCCATGTTTTGCTATCGTTTAGTGTATTCAGGTAGTCCATGTTTTGCTATCGTTTAGTGTATTCAGGTAGTCCAGGTTTTGCTATCGTTTAGTGTATTCAGGTTGTCCAGGTTTTGCTATCGTTTAGTGTATTCAGGTTGTCCAGGTTTTGCTATCGTTTAGTGTATTCAGGTAGTCCATGTTTTGCTATCGTTTAGTGTATTCATGTTGTCCAGGTTTTGCTATCGTTTAGTTTATTCATGTTGTCCAGGTTTTGCTATCGTTTAGTGTATTCAGGTTGTCCAGGTTTTGCTATCATTTAGTGTATTCAGGTAGTCCATGTTTTGCTATCGTTTAGTGTATTCAGGTAGTCCATGTTTTGCTATCGTTTAGTGTATTCAGGTAGTCCAGGTTTTGCTATCGTTTAGTGTATTCAGGTTGTCCAGGTTTTGCTATCGTTTAGTGTATTCAGGTAGTCGAGGTTTTGCTATCGTTTAGTTTATTCAGGTTGTCCAGGTTTTGCTATCGTTTAGTTTATTCAGGTTGTCCAGGTTTTGCTATCGTTTAGTGTATTCATGTTGTCCAGGTTTTGCTATCGTTTAGTGTATTCAGGTAGTCCATGTATTGCTATCCTTTAGTGTATTCATGTTGTCCAGGTTTTGCTATCGTTTAGTGTATTCATGTTGTCCAGGTTTTGCTATGGTTTAGTGTATTCATGTTGTCCAGGTTTTGCTATCATTTAATGTATTCAGGTAGTCCAGGTTTTGCTATCGTTTAGTGTATTCAGTTTGTCCAGGTTTTGCTATCGTTTAGTGTATTCATGTTGTCCAGGTTTTGCTATCGTTTAGTGTATTCATGTTGTCCAGGTTTTGCTATCGTTTAGTGTATTCAGTTGTCCAGGTTTTGCTATCGTTTAGTGTATTCAGGTTGTCCAGGTTTTGCTATCGTTTAGTGTATTCAGTTGTCCAGGTTTTGCTATCGTTTAGTGTATTCAGGTTGTCCAGGTTTTGCTATCGTTTAGTGTATTCAGTTGTCCAGGTTTTGCTATCGTTTAGTGTATTCAGGTTGTCCAGGTTTTGCTATCGTTTAGTGTATTCAGGTTGTCCAGGTTTTGCTATCGTTTAGTGTATTCAGTGTTGTCCAGGTTTTGCTATCGTTTAGTGTATTCAGGTGTCCAGGTTTTGCTATCGTTAGTGTATTCAGGTTGTCCAGGTTTTGCTATCGTTTAGTGTATTCAGGCTGTCCAGGTTTTGCTATCGTTTAGTGTATTCAGGTTGTCCAGGTTTTGCTATGGTTTAGTGTATTCAGGTAGTCCATGTTTTGCTATCGTTTAGTGTATTCATGTTGTCCAGGTTTTGCTATCGTTTAGTTTATTCATGTTGTCCAGGTTTTGCTATCGTTTAGTGTATTCATGTTGTCCAGGTTTTGCTATGGTTTAGTGTATTCAGGTAGTCCATGTTTTGCTATCGTTTAGTGTATTCAGGTTGTCCAGGTTTTGCTATGGTTTAGTTTATTCAGGCTGTCCATGTTTTGCTATCGTTTAGTGTATTCATGTTGTCCAGGTTTTGCTATCGTTTAGTGTATTCAGGTTGTCCAGGTTTTGCTATCGTTTAGTGTATTCAGTTTGTCCAGGTTTTGCTATCGTTTAGTGTATTCATGTTGTCCAGGTTTTGCTATCGTTTAGTGTATTCATGTTGTCCAGGTTTTGCTATCGTTTAGTGTATTCAGGTAGTCCATGTTTTGCTATCGTTTAGTGTATTCATTTTGTCCAGGTTTTGCTATCGTTTAGTGTATTCATGTTGTCCAGGTTTTGCTATAGTTTAGTGTATTCATGTTGTCCAGGTTTTGCTATCGTTTAGTGTATTCAGGTTGTCCAGGTTTGCTATCGTTTAGTGTATTCAGGTTGTCCAGGTTTTGCTATCGTTTAGTGTATTCAGGTTGTCCAGGTTTTGCTATTGTTTAGTGTATCAGGTTGTCCAGGTTTTGCTATCGTTTAGTGTATTCAGGTTGTCCAGGTTTTGCTATCGTTTAGTGTATTCAGGTTGTCCGGTTTTGCTATCGTTTAGTGTATTCAGGTTGTCCAGGTTTGCTATCGTTTAGTGTATTCAGGTGTCCAGGTTTTGCTATCGTTTAGTGTATTCATGTTGTCCAGGTTTTGCTATCGTTTAGTGTATTCATATTGTCCAGGTTTTGCTATCGTTTAGTGTATTCAGGTTGTCCAGGTTTTGCTATCGTTTAGTTTATTCCGGTTGTCCAGGTTTTGCTATCGTTTAGTGTATTCATGTTGTCCATGTTTTGCTATCGTTTAGTGTATTCATGTTGTCCATATTTTGCTAACGCTTAGTGTATTCATGTTGTCCAGGTTTTGCTATCGTTTAGTGTATTCATGTTGTCCAGGTTTTGCTATCGTTTAGTGTATTCATGTTGTCCTGGTTTTGCTATCGTTTAGTGTATTCATGTTGTCCAGGTTTTGCTATCGTTTAGTGTATTCATGTTGTCCAGGTTTTGCTATCGTTTAGTGTATTCATGTTGTCCAGGTTTTGCTATCGTTTAGTGTGTTCATGTTGTCCATGGTTTGCTATCGTTTAGTGTATTCAGGTAGTCCAGGTTTTGCTATCGTTTAGTGTATTCAGGCTGTCCAGGTTTTACTATCGTTTAGTGTATTCAGGTTGTCCAGGTTTTGCTATCGTTTAGTGTATTCATGTTGTCCAGGTTTTGCTATCGTTTAGTGTATTCAGGTTGTCCAGGTTTTGCTATCGTTTAGTGTATTCAGGTTGTCCAGGTTTTGCTATGGTTTAGTGTATTCAGGTTGTCCAGGTTTTGCTATGGTTTAGTGTATTCAGGTTGTCCAGCTTTTGCTATCGTTTAGTGTATTCAGGTTGTCCAGGTTTTGCTATCGGTTAGTGTATTCAGGTTGTCCAGGTTTTGCTATCGTTTAGTGTATTCAGGTTGTCCAGGTTTTGCTATCGTTTAGTGTATTCAGGTTGTCCAGGTTTTGCTATCGTTTAGTGTATTCAGGTTGTCCAGGTTTTGCTATCGTTTAGTGTATTCAGGTTGTCCAGGTTTTGCTATCGTTTAGTGTATTCAGGTTGTCCAGGTTTTGCTATCGTTTAGTGTATTCAGGTTGTCCAGGTTTTGCTATCGTTTAGTGTATTCAGGTTGTCCAGGTTTTTGCTATGTTAGTGTATTCAGGTTGTCCAGGTTTTGCTATCGTTTAGTGTATTCATGTTGTCCAGGTTTTGCTATCGTTTAGTGTATTCATATTGTCCAGGTTTTGCTATCGTTTAGTGTATTCAGGTTGTAGGTTTTGCTATCGTTTAGTTTATTCAGGCTGTCCAGGTTTTGCTATGGTTTAGTGTATTCAGGCTGTCAGGTTTTGCTATCGCTTAGTGTATTCAGGTTGTCCAGGTTTTGCTATCGTTTAGTGTATTCATGTTGTCCAGGTTTTGCTATCGTTTAGTGTATTCATGTTGTCCAGGTTTTGCTATCGTTTAGTGTATTCATGTTGTCCAGGTTTTGCTATCGTTTAGTGTATTCAGGTTGTCCAGGTTTTGCTATCGTTTAGTGTATTCATGTTGTCCAGGTTTTGCTATCGTTTAGTGTATTCATGTTGTCCAGGTTTTGCTATCGTTTAGTGTATTCAGGTTGTCCAGGTTTTGCTATCGTTTAGTGTATTCATGTTGTCCAGGTTTTGCTATCGTTTAGTGTATTCAGGTTGTCCAGGTTTTGCTATCGTTTAGTGTATTCAGGTTGTCCAGGTTTTGCTATCGTTTAGTGTATTCATGTTGTCCAGGTTTTGCTATCGTTTAGTGTATTCAGGTTGTCCAGGTTTTGCTATCGTTTAGTGTATTCAGGTTGTCCAGGTTTTGCTATCGTTTAGTGTATTCAGGTTGTCCAGGTTTTGCTATCGTTTAGTGTATTCAGGTTGTCCAGGTTTTGCTATCGTTTAGTGTATTCAGGTTGTCCAGGTTTTGCTATCGTTTAGTGTATTCAGGTAGTCCAGGTTTTGCTATCGTTTAGTGTATTCAGGTTGTCCAGGTTTTGCTATCGTTTAGTGTATTCATGTTGTCCAGGTTTTGCTATCGTTTAGTGTATTCAGGTTGTCCAGGTTTTGCTATCGTTTAGTGTATTCAGGTTGTCCAGGTTTTGCTATCGTTTAGTGTATTCAGGTTGTCCAGGTTTTGCTATCGTTTAGTGTATTCAGGTTGTCCAGGTTTTGCTATCGTTTAGTGTATTCAGGTTGTCCAGGTTTTGCTATCGTTTAGTGTATTCAGGTTGTCCAGGTTTTGCTATCGTTTAGTGTATTCAGGTTGTCCAGGTTTTGCTATCGTTTAGTGTATTCAGGTTGTCCAGGTTTTGCTATCGTTTAGTGTATTCAGGTTGTCCAGGTTTTGCTATCGTTTAGTGTATTCAGGTTGTCCAGGTTTTGCTATCGTTTAGTGTATTCATGTTGTCCAGGTTTTGCTATCGTTTAGTGTATTCATGTTGTCCAGGTTTTGCTATCGTTTAGTGTATTCATGTTGTCCAGGTTTTGCTATCGTTTAGTGTATTCAGGTTGTCCAGGTTTTGCTATCGTTTAGTGTATTCAGGTTGTCCAGGTTTTGCTATCGTTTAGTGTATTCATGTTGTCCAGGTTTTGCTATCGTTTAGTGTATTCATGTTGTCCAGGTTTTGCTATCGTTTAGTGTATTCAGTTGTCCAGGTTTTGCTATCGTTTAGTGTATTCAGGTTGTCCAGGTTTTGCTATCGTTTAGTGTATTCAGTTGTCCAGGTTTTGCTATCGTTTAGTGTATTCAGGTTGTCCAGGTTTTGCTATCGTTTAGTGTATTCAGTTGTCCAGGTTTTGCTATCGTTTAGTGTATTCAGGTTGTCCAGGTTTTGCTATCGTTTAGTGTATTCAGGTTGTCCAGGTTTTGCTATCGTTTAGTGTATTCAGGTTGTCCAGGTTTTGCTATCGTTTAGTGTATTCAGGTGTCCAGGTTTTGCTATCGTTTAGTGTATTCAGGTTGTCCAGGTTTTGCTATCGTTTAGTGTATTCAGGTTGTCC
>CM026402.1:923372-983451 GCA_014843695.1 Archivesica marissinica
AAGAGTGTCCTATATTAAATGTGCATGTAATACAAGAGTGTCCTATATTAAATGTGCATGTAATACAAGAGTGTCCTATATTAAATGTGCATGTACTACAAGAGTGTCCTATATTAAATGTGCATGTAATACAAGAGTGTCCTATATTAAATGTGCATGTACTTCAAGAGTGTCCTATATTAAATGTGCATTTACTTCAAGAGTGTCCTATATTAAATGTGCATGTAATACAAGAGTGTCCTATATTAAATGTGCATGTAATACAAGAGTGTCCTATATTAAATATGCATGTAATTCAAGAGTGTCCTATATTAAATGTGCATGTACTTCAAGAGTGTCCTATATTAAATGTGCATGTAATACAAGAGTGTCCTATATTAAATGTGAATGTAATACAAGAGTGTCCTATATTAAATGTGCATGTACTACAAGAGTGTCCTATATTAAATGTGCATGTACTTCAAGAGTGTCCTATATTAAATGTGCATGTAATACAAGAGTGTCCTATATTAAATGTGCATGTAATACAAGAGTGTCCTATATTAAATGTGCATGTAATACAAGAGTGTCCTATATTAAATGTGCATGTAATACAAGAGTGTCCTATATTAAATGTGCATGTAATACAAGAGTGTCCTATATTAAATGTGCATGTAATACAAGAGTGTCCTATATTAAATGTGCATGTAATACAAGAGTGTCCTATATTAAATGTGCATGTAATACAAGAGTGTCCTATATTAAATGTGCATGTAATACAAGAGTGTCCTATATTAAATGTGCATGTAATACAAGAGTGTCCTATATTAAATGTGCATGTACTACAAGAGTGTCCTATATTAAATGTGCATGTAATACAAGAGTGTCCTATATTAAATGTGCATGTAATACAAGAGTGTCCTATATTAAATGTGAATGTAATACAAGAGTGTCCTATATTAAATGTGAATGTAATACAAGAGTGTCCTATATTAAATGTGCATGTAATACAAGAGTGTCCTATATTAAATGTGAATGTAATACAAGAGTGTCCTATATTAAATGTGCATGTAATACAAGAGTGTCCTATATTAAATGTGCATTTACTTCAAGAGTGTCCTATATTAAATGTGCATGTACTTCAAGAGTGTCCTATATTAAATGTGCATGTAATACAAGAGTGTCCTATATTAAATGTGCATGTAATACAAGAGTGTCCTATATTAAATGTGCATGTAATACAAGAGTGTCCTATATTAAATATGCATTTACTTCAAGAGTGTCCTATATTAAATGTGCATGTACTTCAAGAGTGTCCTATATTAAATGTGAATGTAATACAAGAGTGTCCTATATTAAATGTGAATGTAATACAAGAGTGTCCTATATTAAATGTGCATGTACTACAGAGTGTCCATATTAAATGTGCATGTACTTCAAGAGTGTCCTATATTAAATGTGCATGTACTTCAAGAGTGTCCTATATTAAATGTGCATGTAATACAAGAGTGTCCTATATTAAATGTGCATGTAATACAAGAGTGTCCTATATTAAATATGCATTTACTTCAAGAGTGTCCTATATTAAATGTGCATGTACTTCAAGAGTGTTCTATATTAAATGTGCATGTAATACAAGAGTGTCCTATATTAAATGTGAATGTAATACAAGAGTGTCCTATATTAAATGTGCATGTACTACGAGAGTGTCCAATATTAAATGTGCATGTACTTCAAGAGTGTCCTATATTAAATGTGCATGTACTTCAAGAGTGTCCTATATTAAATGTGCATGCAATACAAGAGTGTCCTATATTAAATGTGCATGTACTACAAGAGTGTCCTATATTAAATGTGCATGTAATACAAGAGTGTCCTATATTAAATGTGCATGTATTACAAGAGTGTCCTATATTAAATGTGCATGTAATACAAGAGTGTCCTATATTAAATGTGCATGCAATACAAGAGTGTCCTATATTAAATGTGCATGTAATACAAGAGTGTCCTATATTAAATGTGCATGTAATACAAGAGTGTACTATATTAAATGTGCATGTAATACAAGAGTGTCCTATATAAAATATGCATTTACTTCAAGAATGTCCTATATTAAATGTGCATGTACTTCAAGAGTATTCTATATTAAATGTGCATGTAATACAAGAGTGTCCTATATTAAATGTGAATGTAATACAAGAGAGTCCTATATTAAATGTGAATGTAATACAAGAGTGTCCTATATTAAATGTGAATGTAATACAAGAGTGTCCTATATTACATGTGAATGTAATACAAGAGTGTCGTATATTAAATGTGCATGCAATACAAGAGTGTCCTATGTTAAATGTGCATGCAATGCAAGAGTGTCCTATATTAAATGTGAATGTAATACAAGAGTGTCCTGTATTAAATGTGCATGTAATACAAGAGTGTCCTATATTAAATGTGCATGTAATACAAGAGTGTCCTATATTAAATATGCATTTACTTCAAGAGTGTCCTATATTAAATGTGCATGTACTTCAAGAGTGTTCTATATTAAATGTGAATGTAATAGAAGAGTGTCCTATATTAAATGTGAATGTAATACAAGAGAGTCCTATATTAAATGTGCATGTACTACGAGAGTGTCCAATATTAAATGTGCATGTACTTCAAGAGTGTCCTATATTAAATGTGCATTTACTTCAAGAGTGTCCTATATTAAATGTGCATGTACTTCAATAGTGTCCTATATTAAATATGCATGTAATACAAGAGTGACCTATATTAAATATGCATTAACTTCAAGAGTGTCCTATATTAAATGTGCATGTAATACAAGAGTGTGCTATATTAAATATGCATGAAATACAAGAGTGTCCTATATTAAATGTGCATGTAATACAAGAGTGTCCTATATTAAATGTGCATGTAATACAAGATTGTCCTATATTAAATGTGCATGTAATACAAGAGTGTCCTATATTAAATGTGCATGTAATACAAGAGTGTCCTATATTAAATGTGCATGTATTACGAGAGTGTCCTATATTAAATGTGCATGTAATACAAGAGTGTCCAATATTAAATGTGCATGTAATACAAGAGTGTCCTATATTACATGTGCATGCAATACAAGAGTCTCCTATATTAAATGTGAATATAATACAAGAGTGTCCAATATTAAATGTGCATGTAATACAAGAGTGTCCTATATTAAATGTGAATGTAATACAAGAATTTCCTATATTAAATATGCATTTACTTCAAGAGTGTCCTATATTAAATGTGCATGTAATACAAGAGTGTGCTATATTAAATGTGCATGTACTACAAGAGTGGTCTATATTAAATGTGCATGTACTATGAGAGTGTCCTATATTAAATGTGCATTTACTACAAGAGTGGCCTATATTAAATGTGCATGTACTACGAGAGTGTCCTATATTAAATGTGCATTTACTACAAGAGTGTCCTATATTAAATGTGCATGTAATACAAGAGTGTCCTATATTAAATGTGCATGTACTTCAAGAGTGTCCTATATTAAATGTGCATGTAATACAAGAGTGTCATATATTAAATGTGCATTTAATACAAGAGTGTCCTATATTAAATATGCATGTAATTCAAGAGTATCCTATATTAAATGTGAATGTAATACAAGAGTGTCCTATATTAAATGTGAATGTACTTCAAGAGTGTCCTATATTAAATATACATTTACTTCAAGAGTGTCCTATATTAAATATACATTTACCTCAATATTGTCCTATATTAAATGTGCATGTAATACAAGAGTGTCCTATATTAGATGTGCATGTAATACAAGAGTGTGCTATATTAAATGTGCATGTAATACAAGAGTGGTCTATATTAAATGTGCATGTACTACGAGAGTGTCCTATATTAAATGTGCATTTACTACAAGAGTGGCCTATATTAAATGTGCATGTACTACGAGAGTGTCCTATATTAAATGTGCATTTACTACAAGAGTGTCCTATATTAAATGTGCATGTAATACAAGAGTGTCCTATATTAAATGTGCATGTACTTCAAGAGTGTCCTATATTAAATGTGCATGTAATACAAGAGTGTCATATATTAAATGTGCATTTAATACAAGAGTGTCCTATATTAAATATGCATGTAATTCAAGAGTGTCCTATATTAAATGTGAATGTAATACAAGAGTGTCCTATATTAAATGTGAATGTACTTCAAGAGTGTCGTATATTAAATGTGCATGTAATACATTAGTGTCCTATATTAAATGTGCATGTAATACAACAGTGTCCTATATTAAATGTGCATGCAATACAAGAGTGTCCTATATTAAATATACATTTACTTCAAGAGTGTCCTATATTAAATATACATTTACCTCAATATTGTCCTATATTAAATGTGCATGTAATACAAGAGTGTCCTATATTAAATGTGCATGTAATACAAGAGTGTCCTATATTAAATGTGAAATATACTTCAAGAGTGTCCTATATTAAATGTGCATGTAATACAAGAGTGTCCTATATTAAATATGCATGTAATTCAAGAGTGTCCTATATTAAATGTGAATGTACTTCAAGAGTGTCCTATATTAATTGTGCATGTAATACAAGAGTGTCCTATATTAAATGTGCATTTACTTCAAGAGTGTCCTATATTAAATATGCATGTAATACAAGAGTGTCCTATATTAAATATGCATTTACATCAAGAGTGTCCTATATTAAATATGCATGTAATTCAAGAGTGTCCTATATTAAATGTGAATGTACTTCAAGAGTGTCCTATATTAAATGTGCATGTAATACAAAAGTGTCCTATGTTAAGTATGCATGTATTTCAAGAGTGTCCTATATTAAATGTTAATGTACTTCAAGTGTGTCCTATATTAAATGTGCATGTAATACAAGAGTGTCCTATATTAAATGTGCATTTACTTCAAGAGTGTCCTATATCAAATGTGCATGTAATACAAGAGTGTCCTATATTAAATGTGCATTTACTTCAAGAGTGTCCTATATTAAATGTGCATGTAATACAAAAGTGTCCTATATTAAATATGCATGTAATTCAAGAGTGTCCTATATTAAATGTTAATGTACTTCAAGAGTGTCCTATATTAAATGTGCATGTAATACAAGAGTGTCCTATATTAAATGTGCATTTACCTCAAGAGTGTCCTATATCAAATGTGCATGTAATACAAGAGTGTCCTATATTAAATGTGCATTTACTTCAAGAGTGTCCTATATTAAATGTGCATGTAATACAAGAGTGTCCTATATTAAATGTGAACGTACTACAAGAGTGTCCTATATTAAATGTGAATGTACTTCAAGAGTGTAAGAGTGTCCTATATTAAATATGCATGCAATTCAAGAGTGTCCTTTATTAAATGTGAATGTACTTCAAGAGTGTCCTATATTAAATGTGCATGTATTACAATAGAGTCCTATATTAAATGTGCATTTACTTCAAGAGTGTCCTATATTAAATGTGCATGTACTACAAGAGTGTCCTATATTAAATGTGCATGTAATACAAGAGTGTCCTATATTAAATATGCATGTAATACAAGAGTATCCTATATTAAATGTGCATGTACTACGAGAGTGTCCTATATTAAATGTGCATTTACTTCAAGAGTGTCCTATATTAAATGTGCATGTACTTCAAGAGTGTTCTATATTAAATGTGAATGTAATACAGGAGTGTCCTATATTAAATGTACATGTACTACAGTAGTGTTCTATCTTAAATGTGCATGTACTTCGAGAATGTCCTATATTAAATGTGCATGTAATACAAGAGTGTCCTATATTAAATGTGCATGTAATACAAGAGTGTCCTATATTAAATGTGCATGTACTTCAAGAGTGCCCTATATTAACTGTGCATGTAATACAAGAGTGTACTATATTAAATGTGCATGTAATAGAAGAGTGTCCTATATATTAAATGTGAATGTAATACAAGAGTGTCCTATATTAAATGTGAATTTACTTCAAGAGTGTCCTATATCAAATGTGCATGTAATACAAGAGTGTCCTATATTAAATGTGCATTTACTTCAAGAGTGTCCTATATTAAATGTGCATGTAATACAAAAGTGTCCTATATTAAATATGCATGTAATTCAAGAGTGTCCTATATTAAATGTGAATGTACTTCAAGAGTGTCCTATATTAAATGTGCATGTAATACAAGAGTGTCCTATATTAAATGTGCATTTACTTCAAGAGTGTCCTATATCAAATGTGCATGTAATACAAGAGTGTCCTATATTAAATGTGCATTTACTTCAAGAGTGTCCTATATTAAATGTGCATGTAATACAAGAGTGTCCTATATTAAATGTGAACGTACTACAAGAGTGTCCTATATTAAATGTGAATGTACTTCAAGAGTGTAGTGTCCTATATTAAATATGCATGCAATTCAAGAGTGTCCTTTATTAAATGTGAATGTACTTCAAGAGTGTCCTATATTAAATGTGCATGTATTACAATAGAGTCCTATATTAAATGTGCATTTACTTCAAGAGTGTCCTATATTAAATGTGCATGTACTACAAGAGTGTCCTATATTAAATGTGCATGTAATACAAGAGTGTCCTATATTAAATATGCATGTAATACAAGAGTATCCTATATTAAATGTGCATGTACTACGAGAGTGTCCTATATTAAATGTGCATGTACTTCAAGAGTGTTCTATATTAAATGTGAATGTAATACAGGAGTGTCCTATATTAAATGTACATGTACTACAGTAGTGTTCTATCTTAAATGTGCATGTACTTCGAGAATGTCCTATATTAAATGTGCATGTAATACAAGAGTGTCCTATATTAAATGTGCATGTAATACAAGAGTGTCCTATATTAAATGTGCATGTACTTCAAGAGTGCCCTATATTAACTGTGCATGTAATACAAGAGTGTACTATATTAAATGTGCATGTAATAGAAGAGTGTCCTATATATTAAATGTGAATGTAATACAAGAGTGTCCTATATTAAATGTGAATTTACTTCAAGAGTGTCCTATATTAAATGTGCATGTACTTCAAGAGTGTCATATATTAAATGTTCATGTACTACGAGAGTGTCCTATATTATATTTACATGTACTACGAGAGTGTCCTATATTAAATGTGAATGTAATACAAGAGTGTGCTATATTAAATGAGCATGTAATACAAGAGTGTCCCATATATTAAATGTGAATGTAATACAAGAGTGTCCTATATTAAATGTGAATTTACTTCAAGAGTGTCCTATATTAAATGCGCATGTACTACAAGAGTGTGCTATATTAAATGAGCATGTAATACAATAGTGTCCTATATTTAATATGCATGTAATACAAGAGTGTCCTATATTAAATGTGAATGTAGTACAATATTGTCCTATCTTAAATTTGCATGTACTTCAAGAGTGTCCTATATTAAATGTAGGATGCATTATGGGTATATCGCGGTCCTAGCTATTAAATACCAAACTACAGATATACTATTATGTACCTGAATTTAAAACTAATTTTGCTTCATCCTATGACTTCTCCACCTCAACATTACAAATATACAAATAAGAAATACTATTGAGAATCACTTGTGTTTATCATGTTTGGCGCCATCGTGTCAGCAGTTACGTAGTCAGTAGTTCCGAGTATACCGCGGCAAATGCTCGAGGCCCTGGTTTGGGTGTTTATACAATGGTAGCCATAATACAATTATGTGAGTATTTAATAGAGACCTTAATCTGTATAATATATACCTCTAGCAGTAAATTTATCATTTTAATATAAAACATGAATATCTTTTTAATCTCCCACCAGAAAACAACAACATTTTTTTTTAAATAGCTTTAGGCCAACGATGGACCTATTTTTTATGAATAATAATGTGCGGGAATCTGACTATATCACCACATGTCAATAGTTGGACATCATGGGAGAAAGTTCCATAGATATGAAAATCAACTTGTTTTTAATAAAAAATACTAAATTTGGGGGAAAATCTGATTTGAAAAATAATCATTCAGTAGAAAAAGCGCGTCTCGTACCTTAAAAGTATGCCCATATTTGGTAATACGGGAATTACGTAGTAACCTAAACACGTGATCACAACAGTTTCATTCATAAATATCAGATAGCAGACAGCCATTTTACAAAGTTGGAATTAACATAAATATATATTATGGACATTTGGAGCATTTTATCAGATAAAGGGGTGGGGTAATTTTACATAGATCTTGATATTCAAGTAAGCATCTTGCATCAGTAATTTTCGAACCACTTACGTTGACAGTTTATGATTTCTTGTTTATCAACACATTTTTACCTTTCTGGATCAACATTGATCCAATGGAAAGAATGATAGGTGGCGTTATTTGATCTCGTTCTGAAACATTGTTGATGCCTCGGTATGTTACGACCAGCGGTATGTTAAGAAACGACTATACATGTACTTCAAGAGTGTCCTATATTAAATTTGCATGTACTTCAAGAGAGTCCTATATTAAATGTGAATGTACTTCAAGAGAGTCCTATATTAAATGTACATGTACTTCAAGAGAGTCCTATATTAAATGTACATGTACTTCAAGAGTGTCCTATATTAAATTTGCATGTACTTCAAGAGAGTGCTATATTATTACGATTGTTAGGAATGTGTTGTTATATCTGTGTGAACTAGCTATGCGAGGTTGTGTGGCTATTCGATGTATTGTGGAGATTATCTGTGCATTCATTTATCCTGCAATGTTTATATATTCTAAAGAAGAGTGATTGGTATGTAATGTAAAATAAACGAGAGTAAATTATGTGTTGTAATTGTGTCGATCAAACTTGTAAGAACAAGCCATTTATCACGTATGAAGCACACCTCTTTGACCAGCAGTACTTCCTTCAACCTATCCTATGTTAAGGTTGTTGCCCTCAAATCACTTTTTCCTCACTCACCTCTCTAGGTTCGAATCCCACTTGGGTTGTCGAATTATTTCATGTGAAGAAACTATGGACGTGGTATGCGGAAGGTCAATGGTTGTCCGGCGTCTTCCTTCCCCAATACTAGCTGGTATGTGATCTAAGCTGTTAGTACTAGAAACACAATGGTTGTACAAGGATGTCCGGCGTCTTCCTTCCCCAATAATAGCTGGTATGTGATCTAAGCTGTTAGTACTAGACACACAATGGTTGTACCGGGATGTCCGGCGTCTTCCCTCCCCAATAATAGCTGGTATATGATCTAAGCTGTTAGTACTAGAAACACAATGGTTGTACAAGGATGTCCGGCGTCTTCTTTCCCCGATAATAGCTAGTATGTGATCTAAGCTGTTAGTACTAGAAACACAATGGTTGTACAAGGATGTCCGGCGTCTTCCTTCCCCAATAATAGCTGGTATATGATCTAAGCTGTTAGTACTAGAAACACAATGGTTGTACCGGGATGTCCGGCGGCTTCCCTCTCCAATAATAGCTGGTATGTGATCTAAGCTGTTAGTACTAGAAACACAATGGTTGTACAAGGATGTCCGGCGTCTTCCCTCCCCAATAATAGCTGGTATATGATCTAAGCTGTTAGTACTAGAAACACAATGGTTGTACCGGGATGTCCGGCGGCTTCCCTCTCCAATAATAGTTGGTATGTGATCTAAGCTGTTAGTACTAGAAACACAATGGTTGTACAAGGATGTCCGGCGTCTTCCCTCCCCAATAATAGTTGGTATGTGATCTAAGCTGTTAGTACTAGAAACACAATGGTTGTACAAGGATGTCCGGCGTCTTCCTTCCCCAATAATAGCTGGTATGTGATCTAAGCTGTTAGTACTAGAAACACAATGGTTGTACAAGGATGTCCGCCGTCTTCCTTCCCCAATAATAGCTGGTATGTGATCTAAGCTGTTAGTACTAGAAACACAATGGTTGTACAAGGATGTCCGGCGTCTTCCTTCCCCGATAATAGCTGGTATGTGATCTAAGCTGTTAGTACTAGAAACACAATGGTTGTACAAGGATGTCCGGCGTCTTCCCTCCCCAATAATAGTTGGTATGTGATCTAAGCTGTTAGTACTAGAAACACAATGGTTGTACAAGGATGTCCGGCGTCTTCCTTCCCAGATAATAGCTGGTATGTGATCTAAGCTGTTAGTACTAGAAACACAATGGTTGTACAAGGATGTCCGGCGTCTTCCCTCCCCAATAATAGTTGGTATGTGATCTAAGCTGTTAGTACTAGAAACACAATGGTTGTACAAGGATGTCCGGCGTCTTCCCTCCCCAATAATAGTTGGTATGTGATGTAAGCTGTTAGTACTAGAAACACAATGGTTGTACAAGGATGTCCGGCGTCTTCCCTCCCCAATAATAGTTGGTATGTGATCTAAGCTGTTAGTATTAGAAACACAATGGTTGTACAAGGATGTTCGGCGTCTTCCCTCACCAATAATAGCTGGTATGTGATCTAAGCTGTTAGTACTAGAAACACAATGGTTGTACCGGGATGTCCGGCATCTTCCTTCCCCAATAATAGCTGGTATGTGATCTAAGCTGTTAGTACTAGACACACAATGGTTGTACAAGGATGTCCGGCGTCTTCCCTCCCCAATAATAGCTGGTATGTGATCTAAGTTGTTAGTACTAGACACACAAACATACAAAACCAAAACCTTACGGGAATACATGAACAAACTGAAACGTTCATGCAATCTGAAATCAATTACTAGAATAAGGTAGACGATTATAAAGATTGATATCAAAATATAGATGCTTATTTCCCTTCGTCGTTCACAGTGTAGTCTGTCATGAAGTGGTTTGTCCAAGTTTCTGTATATCACATAGAGTGGTGTTGTAATATATGATGCTAACTATGGGATACTTTCTTTGGCGTCAAGAGTCTAATAATAGTACCATGTTTGTAATAATTCACAGCATGTGCTATTATGCAGCATGGATTGTGCAGCATGTATTGTGTAGCATGTATTGTGTAGCGTGAATTGTGCAGCATGTATTGTGTAACGTGTATTGTGCAGCATGTATTGTGTAGCGTGTATTGTGTAGCATGTATTGTGCAGCATGGATTGTGTAGCATGTATTGTGTAGCGTGTATTGTGCAGCATGTATTGTGTAGCGTGTATTGAGCAGCATGTATTGTGTAGCGTGTATTGTGTAGCATGTATTGTGCAGCATGGATTGTGCAGCATGTATTATGTAGCGTGTATTGTGTAGCATGTATTGTGCAGCATGGATTGTGCAGCATGCATTGTGTAACATTATTGTGTAGCGTGTATTGTGTAGCATGTATTGTGTGGACAATATTGTGCATCATGTATTGTGTAGCATGTATGTGGCAGCATGTCTTGTGTAGCATAGATTGTGTTGCATGTAGTTTGCAGCATGTATTGTGTAGTATGTATTGTGCAGCATGTATTGTGTAGCATGTATTGTGCAGCCTGGATTGTGTAGCATGGAGTGTGCAGTCTGTATTGTGTAGCATGTATTGTGTAGCATGTATGTGGCAGCATGTGTTGTGTAGCATAGATTATGTTGCATGTAGTTTGCAGCATGTATTGTGTAGTATGTATTGTGCAGCCTGGATTGTGTAGCATGTATTTTGAAACATGGATTGTGTAGCATGTATTGTATAGTATGCAGCATGTATTGTGTAGCATGTATTGTGTAGTATGCAGCATGTATTGTGTAGTATGTAGTATGCAGCATGTATTGTGTAGCATGTATTGTGCAGCCTGGATTGTGTAGCATGTATTTTGAAACATGGATTGTGTAGCGTGTATTGTGTAGCATGGATTGTGTAGCATGTATTTTGAAACATGGATTGTGTAGCATGGATTGTGTAGTATGTAGTATGTATTGTGTAACATGTATTGTGCAGCATGTATTGTGCAGCATGTATTGTGCAGCATGTATTGTGTAGCGTGTATTGTGCAGCATGTATTGTGTAGCGTGTATTGTGCAGCATGTATTGTGCAGCAATTATTGTGCAGCATGTATTGTGTAGCGTGTATTGTGCAGCATCTATTGTGCAGCATGTATTGTGCAGCATGTATAGTGTAGCATGCATTGTGCAGCATGTATTGAGTAGCGTGTATTGTGCAGCATGTATTGTGTAGCATGTATTGTGTAGCATGTATTGTGCAGCATGTATTGTGCAGCATGTATTGTGCAGCATGTATTGTGCAGCATGTATTGTGCAGCATGTATTGTGTAGCGTGTATTGTGCAGCATGTATTGTGCAGCGTGTATTGTGCAGCATGTATTGTGCAGCATGTATTGTGCAGCATATATTGTGCAGCATGTATTGTGCAGCATGTATTGTGTAGCGTGTATTGTGCAGCATGTATTGTGCAGCATGTATTGTGCAGCATGTATTGTGCAGCATGTATTGTGCAGCATGTATTGTGTAGCGTGTATTGTGCAGCATGTATTGTGCAGCATGTATTGTGCAGCATGTATTGTGTAGCGTGTATTGTGCAGCATGTATTGTGCAGCATGTATTGTGCAGCATGTATTGTGCAGCATGTATTGTGCAGCATGTATTATGCAGCATGTATTGTGCAGCATGGATTGTGTAGCATGCATTGTGTAGCATTTATAGTGTAGCATGTATTGTGTAGCATGTATTGTGTAGTATGTATTGTGCAACATGTATTGTGTAGCATGTATTGTGCAGCATGTCTTGTGTAACATGTATTGTGTAGCGTGTATTGTGCAGCATGTATTGTGCAACATGTATTGTGTAGCATGTATTGTATAGCATGTATTGTGTAGTATGTATTGTGTAACATGTATTATGTAGCATGTATTGTGCAGCATGTCTTTTGTAACATGTATTGTGTAGCATGTATTGTGTAACATGTATTGTGTAGCATGTAGTGTGCAGCATGTATTGTGCAACATGTATTGTGCAGCATGGATTGTGCAGTATGTATTGTGTAGCATGTATTGTGTAGCATTATCGTGTAGCATTATTGTGTAGCATTATTGTGTAGCATGTAAAATGTAGCGTGTATTGTGTAGCATGTATTGTGTGGAATATATTGTGCATCATGTATTGTGTAGCATGGATTATGTAGCGTGTATTGTGTACCATGGAGTGTGCAGTCTGTATTGTGTAGCATGTATTTGGCAGAATGTGTTGCGTAGCATAGATTGTGTTGCATGTAGTTTGTAGCATGTGTTGTGTAGTATGTATTGTGCAGCCTGGATTGTGTAGCAAGGATTGTGTAGCATGTATTTTGAAACATGGATTGTGTAGCATGGATTGTGTAGTATGTAGCATGTATTGTGTAACATGTATTGTGTAGCATGTATTGTGTATCATGTATTGTGCAGCATGTATTGTGTAGTATGTAATGTGTAGCATATATTGTGTAACATGTATTTTGCAGCATGTATTGTGCAGCATGTATTGTGTAGCATGTATTGTGCAACATGTATTGTGCAGCATGTATTGTGCAGCATGTATTGTGCAGCATGGATTGTGTAGCATTATTGTGTAGCATTATTGTGTAGCATGTATTGTGTAGTATGTATTGTGCAGCATGTATTGTGTAGCATATATTGTGCAGCATGTATTGTGCAGCATGTATTGTGCAGCATGTATTGTGCAGCATGTATTGTGCAGCATGGATTGTGCAGCATGTATTGTGCAGCATGGATTGTGTAGCATGCATTGTGTCGTATGGATTGTGCAACGTGGATTGTGCAGCATGGATTGTGTAGCATTATTGTGTAGCATGTATTATGTAACGTGTATTGTGTAGCATTTATTATGTAGCGTGTATTGTGTAACATGTATTGTGCAGCATGTATTGTGTAACATGTATTGTGTAACATGTATTGTGCAGCATGTATTGTGTAACATGTATTGTGCAGCATGTATTGTGCAGCATGTATTGTGCAGCATGTATTGTGCAGCATGTATTGTGCAGCATGGATTGTGCAGCATGTATTGTGCAGCATGGATTGTGTAGCATGCATTGTGTCGTATGGATTGTGCAACGTGGATTGTGCAGCATGGATTGTGTAGCATTATTGTGTAGCATGTATTATGTAACGTGTATTGTGTAGCATTTATTATGTAGCGTGTATTGTGTAACATGTATTGTGCATCATGGATTGTGCAGCATATATTGTGTAACATGTATTATGCAGCATGTATTGTGTAGCATGTATTGTGTAACATGTATTATGCAGCATGTATTGTGTAAGATGTATTGTGTAAGATGTATTTTGTAACATGGATTATGAAACATGGATTGTGTAGCATGTATTGTGTAGCATGTATTGTGTAAGATGTATTGTGTAGTATGTGTTGTGTAGTATGTATTGTGTAACATGGATTATGAAACATGGATTGTGTAGCATGTATTGTGTAGCATGTATTGTGTAACATGTATTGTGTAGTATGTGTTGTGTAGTATGTATTGTGTAACATGTATTGTGTAACATGGATTATGAAACATGGATTGTGTAGCATGTATTGTGTAGCATGTATTGTGTAACATGGATTGTGTAGCATGTATTGTGTAACATGGATTGTGTAGCATGTATTGTGTAACATGGATTGTGTAGCATGTATTGTGTAGTATGTATTGTGTAACATGTATTGTGTAACATGTATTGTGTAGTATGTGTTGTGTAGTATGTATTGTGTAACATGTATTGTGTAACATGGATTATGAAACATGGATTGTGTAGCATGTATTGTGTAGCATGTATTGTGTAACATGGATTGTGTAGCATGTATTGTGTAACATGGATTGTGTAGCATGTATTGTGTAACATGGATTGTGTAGCATGTATTGTGTAACATGGATTGTGTAGCATGTATTGTGTAGTATGTATTGTGTAACATGTATTGTGTAACATGGATTATGAAACATGGATTGTGTAGCATGTATTGTGTAGCATGTATTGTGTAAGATGTATTGTGTAGTATGTGTTGTGTAGTATGTATTGTGTAACATGTATTGTGTAACATGGATTATGAAACATGGATTGTGCAGCATGTATTGTGTAGCATGGATTATGTAGCATGGATTGTGTAGCATTTAGTGTGTAGCATGGATTGTGTAACAAGTATTGTGTAACATGGATTATGTAGCATGGATTATGTAGCATGGATTATGTAGCATAGATTATGTAGCATGGATTATGTAGCATCTATTGTGCAGCATGGATTGTGTAACAAGTATTGTGTAACATGGATTGTGTAGCATGGATTATGTAGCATGGATTATGTAGCATGGATTATGTAGCATTTAGTGTGTAGCATGGATTGGGTAACAAATATTGCTAAACATTTCCTCTTCAAGTTAATACTTGCTGAGCTGGATTCTTGTTTATTTAACTGGTTTTCTAGCTATCTATCTAACAGGTGACAATATGTTGTTCTGACGGGTACCCTCTAATTGGTGCACAGTAAATACAGGAGTTCCCCAAGGATCAATTCTTGGCCCACTATTATTCTTTGTGTTTATCAACGATAATTTATATCTTCGATGATACAGGTTCTCAAGTATTCTTTGCTGACGACATCAGTTTACATATAAGTGTTAGTCATCCTATTTCTACTGCAAGAGCGCGTATACGTAACCCCATAATGTTGGAATATATGACATAGACAACGTGTAGACAATGAACCCGATACATAATTGGCTTACTATATAGTCTATTAGACAACATTCTAGCTACATGATACAACCAGCCAGCTGTTTTTCTTTGTGTCAAATTCGTAGAAATTGAACCTAAATATGACACAATGAATATCAATGTGTTGATCTTTTATCAATGTATGAATGGGCAAATACTCAATATTCGAGAAAATCGTTAAATGCATTAATCATCTAGGCAATGTAAATGTATATTATAATAGAATAAATATATTATTATTATGTGCACGGGGATTATTAAAATACATGAACTCGTTTCATAATTATGCGTAGAAATCCTCGTGATTTATGCTGTCATTGATCACTTGTGAACATAAAATGTCAACTGCATATCATTAATGAGGACATTGTTACGAACATGCATACAAGCAGGGCACATACTCTCATCGAAGGAAATGCAATAGCGATGTAAATATGTGCAGATGAGGAATGAGGTATTGTTTCACAATCGAACTATGAAAATGAATAAATACTATCTATCGTGGGTTTCACGATTAATAATAATAATAAAGACTATATTTTACGCGAGAACTCATTTAACAAAAAATGAATCTACCATGAGGCACTCAACATATATACAAGGCACTCTACATATATACAAGGCACTCAACATATATACAAGGCACTCAACATATATACAAGGCACTCAACATATATACAAGGCACTCAACATATATACAAGGCACTCAACATATATACAAGGCACTCTACATATATACAAGGCACTCAACATATATACAAGGCACTCAACATATATACAAGGCACTCAACATATATACAAGGCACTCAACATATATACAAGGCACTCAACATATATACAAGGCACTCTACATATATACAAGGCACTCAACATATATACAAGGCACTCAACATATATACAAGGCACTCAACATATATACAAGGCACTCAACATATATACAAGGCACTCAACATATATACAAGGCACTCTACATATATACAAGGCACTCAACATATATACAAGGCACTCAACATATATACAAGGCACTCAACATATATACAAGGCACTCAACATATATACAAGGCACTCAACATATATACAAGGCACTCTACATATATACAAGGCACTCAACATATATACAAGGCACTCAACATATATACAAGGCACTCAACATATATACAAGGCACTCAACATATATACAAGGCACTCAACATATATACAAGGCACTCAACATATATACAAGGCACTCAACATATATACAAGGCACTCAACATATATACAAGGCATTCAACATATATACAAGGCACTCAACATATATACAAGGCACTCAACATATATACAAATCAAATGATATAACTATAAGTGGAAACTGTATATTTGATAGACATTGAGAAACATCTCCGTTAATGACAAGCTCACAGGGATTCTGCACGTTTGGGGGAACTAGTATATATATTTAAGTACAGGGATTCTACTCTGTGGGATGTCAGATTTCGCATCGATCAGTAAAATGGCCCTATCTGAAACAATTTTGTACAAATCTGTCCAAATATAACGCCTATCCCGAGTCTTTATATTGTTCTTCAAATAAAACACAACTTTAAGCTGCGTGCATGTATACTTTGCAAACAATTGCCACAGACATTGGCCATAGCAGGTCACATTTCCATACTAGGACACGGGTTCTGTCAGCAACAAAAAAAAAATCTTCGACGAGAGAGTTTTAAGAGTGAATAACATTATCAATAAAATGTTATTCCACTAACGTGTAGGTTTATTCGGCAAACATGTACGTCAAAAAGATATTTCGTAGATTTTTTCAATTTGTTTTGAAAAATTCTAAAGTGGCGCAATTCGCGTTGAAACGAGCGTTCTGATTGGATTATTAGAATGTAACAAGATGTTTGTTTTTTATATGAAGAATAATCATAATCCAATTAGAACGCTCGTTTCAACGCGAATTGCGCAGCTTGAGAAATTTTCAACACAAATTGAAAAATTCTCCGAAATCTCTTTGTGACGTACATGTTTGCCGAATAAACCTACACATTAGTGGAAACATATTTTATTGATAATGTTATTCACTCTTAAAACTCTCCCGTCGACGATTGTTTTGTTGTTGCTGACAGAACCCGTGTCCTAGTATGGAAATGTGACCTGCTATGGCCAATGTCTGTGGCAATTGTTTGCAAAGTATACATGCACGCAGCTAAAAGTTGTGTTTTATTTGAAGACCAATATAAAGACTCGGGATATGCGTTATATTTGGACAGATGTGTACGAAATTGTTTCAGATAGGGCCATTTTACTGATCGATGCGAAATCTGACATCCCACAGAGTAGAATCCCTGTACTTAAATATATATATTAGTACCCCCAAACGTGCCGAATCCCTGTGGACACGCTGGCATAATGCATGCTATGGTGCCGTGCCTTTGACGTTGCTTGAGAGCTCCGCTATCCAGGCAAATAATGTTCGCAATGTTTAGTCCATAGAAAAAGAAAATTAATTAGTTTCAACAGGAAATATTGTCGTAAAACTGCTAATTACAATGCTATAAAAATTAATATTTTGCTATGAGTCATAAAACTAACATGAATGACAATGTATAACTGTTGATTGTACATGCATCATCAACATAAAATCAGTATTAAATGTTTTTAAATGGTAATTATTATTGTTATGTTCCTGGATGAGTCGTAAAGCAAAACGAGTTTACAATGCGCTTGCTCTCCTCCTCTATATGTCTTGGTGGATACAGGTTGCCTTACGTCCATTACGTCCAGGCGTTGTTTGAGTTTACACTGCGCATGCTCCGCCCTCTCTATATGTCGAGGTGGGTATATGTTGCATTACGTCCAGGCTTTGTTTGAGTTTACAATGCGCTTGCTCTCCCCCCTCTACATGTCGTAGTGGATACATGTTGCCTTACTTCCATTACGTCCAGGCGTTGTTTGAGTTTACAATGCGCTTGCTCTCCCCCCTCTATATGTCGTAGTGGATATATGTTGCCTTACTTCCATTACGTCCAGGCATTGTTTGAGTTTACAATGCACTTGCTCAACCTCTATATGTCGTAGTGGATACATGTTGCCTTACTTCCATTACGTCCAGGCGTTGTTTGAGTTTACAATGCGCTTGCTCTCCCCCCTTATATGTCGTAGTGGATACATGTTGCCTTACTTCCATTACGTCCAGGCGTTGTTTGAGTTTACAATGCGCTTGCTCTCCCCCCCCCCATATGTCGTAGTGGTTACATGTTGCCTTACTTCCATTACGTCCAGGCGTTGTTTGAGTTTACAATGCGCTTGCTCCCCCCCTATATGTCGTAGTGGATACATGTTGCCTTACTTCCATTACGTCCAGGCGTTGTTTGAGTTTACAATGCGCTTGCTCTCCCACCTCTATATGTCGTGGTGGATACATGTTGCATTACGTCCAGGCGTTGTTTGAGTTTACAATGCGCTTGCTCTCCCCTCTCTATATGTCGTAGTGGATACATGTTGCCTTACTTCCATTACGTCCAGGCGTTGTTTGAGTTTACAATGCGCTTGCTCTCCCCCCTCTATATGTCGTAGTGGATACATGTTGCCGTACTTCCATTACGTCCAGGCGTTGTTTGAGTTTACAATGCGCTTGCTCCCCCCCTATATGTCGTAGTGGATACATGTTGCCTTACGTCCATTACGTCCAGGCGTTGTTTGAGTTTACAATGCGCATGCTCTCCCCCTCTATATGTCGTAGTGGATACATGTTGCCTTACGTCCATTACGCCAAGGCGTTGTTTGAGCTTACAATGCGCTTTCTCTCCCTCCCCCCCCTATATGTCGTAGTGGATACATGTTGCCTTACGTCCATTATGTCCAGGCGTTGTTGAGTTTACAATGCGCTTGGACTCCCTCTCTATATGTCATGGTGGTTACATGTTGCATTTCGTCCAGGCGTTGTTTGAGTATACAATGCGCTTGCTCTCCCGCTCTATATGATGTAGTGGTTACATGTTGCGTTACGTCCAGGCGTTGTTTGAGTTTACAATGCGCTTGCTCTCCCCACCCTCTATATGTCGTAGTGGATACATGTTGCCTTACTTCCATTACGTCCAGGCGTTGTTTGAGTTTACAATGCGCCTGCTCTACCCCTCTATATGTCGTGGTGGATACATGTCGCATTACGTACAGGCGTTGTTTGAGTTTACAATGGGCTTGCTCTCCCCCCCTCTATATGTCGTGGTGGATACATGTTGCCTTACTTCCATTACGTCCTGGCGTTGTTTGAGCTTACAATGCGCTTGCTCTCCCCCTCTATATGTCGTGGTGTATACATGTTGCTTTACGTCCATTACGTCCAGGCGTTGTTTGTGTTTACAATGCGCATGCTCTCCCCTTCTATATGTCGTGGTGTATACATGTTGCCTTACGTCCAATACGTCCAGGCGTTGTTTGTGTTTACAATGCGCATGCTCTCCCCCTCTATATGTCGTGGTGGTTACATGTTGCCTTACGTCCATTACGTCCAGGCATTGTTTGAGTTTACAATGCGCTTGCTCTTCGCCCTCTATATGTCATAGTGGATACATGTTGCCTTACGTCCAGGCGTTGTTTGAGTTTACAATGCGCTTGCTATCCTCCGTCAATTTGTCGTGGTGGTTACATGTTTCATTTCGTCCAGGCGTTGTTTGAGTTTACAATGCGCTTGCTCTCCCCTCTATATGTCGTGGTGGATACATGTTGCATTTCGTCCAGGCGTTGTTTGAGTTTACAATGCGCTTGCTCTCCCCTCTATATGTGGTACTGGATACATGTTGCCTTACTTCCATTACGACCAAGCGTTGTTTGAGCTTACAATGCGCTTGCTCTCCCCCTCTATATGTCGTGGTGTATGCATGTTGCCTTATGTCCATTACGTCCAGGCGTTGTTTGTGCTTACAATGCGCATGCTCTCCCCTTCTATATGTCGTGGTGTATACATGTTGCCTTACGTCCAATACGTCCAGGCGTTGTTTGTGTTTACAATGCGCATGCTCTCCCCCTCTATATGTCGTGGTGGTTACATGTTGCCTGACGTCCATTACGTTCAGGCATTGTTTGAGTTTACAATGCGCTTGCCCCCCTCTCTATATGTCGTAGTGGTTACATGTTGCATTAGGTCCAGGCGTTGTTTGAGTTTACACTGCGCATGCTCCGCCCTCTCTATATGTCGTGGTGTATACATGTTGCCTTACTTCCATTACGTCCAGGCGTTGTTCGCGTTTACAATGCGCTAGCTATCCCCTCTATATGTCGTGGTGGATACATGTTGCATTACGTCCAGGCGTTGTTTGAGTTTACAATGCGCCTGCCTTCACCCCTCTATATGTCGTGGTGGATACATGTTGCCGTACTTCCATTACGTCCAGGCGTTGTTTGAGTTTACAATGCGCTTGCTCTCCCCCCTCTATATGTCGTAGTGGATACATGTTGACTTACGTCCATTATGTCCAGGCTTGTTTGAGTTTACAATGCGCTTGCTCTCCCCCTCTATATGTCGTAGTGGATACATGTTGCATTACGTCCAGGCGTTGTTTGAGTTTACATTGCGCTTGCTCTCCCCCCCTTATATGTCGTGGTGGATACATGTAGCATTACGTCCAGGCGTTGTTTGAGTTTACAATGCGTATGCTCTCCCCCCTCTATATGTCGTGGTGGATACATGTTGCATTACGTCCATTACGCCCAGGCGTTGTTTGAGTTTACAATGCGCATGCTCTCCCCCTCTATATGTCGTAGTGGATATATGTTGCCTTACGTCCATTACGCCCAGGCGTTGTTTGAGTTTACAATGCGCTTGCTCTCCCCCCCTATATGTCGTAGTGGATACATGTTGCCTTACTTCCATTACTTCCAGGCGTTGTTTGAGTTTACAATGCGCCTTTCCCCCCTATATGTCGTAGTGGATACATGTTGCCTTACTTCCATTACGTCCAAGCGTTGTTTGAGTTTACTATGCGCTTGCTCTCCCACCCCACTCTATATGTCGTGGTGGATACATGTTGCATTACGTCCAGGCGTTGTTTGAGTTTACAATACGCCTGCCTTCCCCTCTCTATATGTCGTGGTTGGTATATGTTGCATTACGTCCAGGCGTTGTTTGAGTTTACAATGCAATTGATCTCCCCCTCAATATGTCGTGGTGGATACATGTTGCCTTACGTCCATTACTTCCAGGCGTTTTTTGAGTTTACAATGCGTTGGCTCTCCCCCCTCTATATGTCGTGATGGATACATGTTGCATTACGTCCAGGCGTTGTTTGAGTTTACAATGCAATTGATCTCCCCCTCAATATGTCGTGGTGGATACATGTTGCCTTACGTCCATTACTTCCAGGCGTTTTTAGAGTTTACAATGCGTTGGCTCTCCCCCCTCTATATGTCGTGATGGATACATGTTGCATTACGTCCAGGCGTTGTTTGAGTTTACAATGAGCTTGCTCTCCCCCTCTATATGTCGTGGTGGATACATGTTGCATTACGTCCAGGCGTTGTTTGAGTTTACAATGCGCATGCCTCCCTCTCTCTATATGTCGTGGTTGGTATATGCTGCATTACGTCCAGGCGTTGTTTGAGTTTACAATGCGCTTGCTCTGCTCCGTCAATTTGTCGTGGTGGTTACATGTTTCATTTCGTCCAGGCGTTGTTTGAGTTTACAATGCGCTTGCTCTCCCCTCTATATGTCGTGGTGGATACATGTTGCATTACGTCCAGGCATTGTTTGAGTTTACAATGCGCCTGCCTTCACCCCTCTATATGTCGTGGTGTATACATGTTGCCGTACTACTATTACGTCCAGGCGTTGTTTGAGTTTACAATGCGATTGCTCTCCTTCGTCAATTTGTCGTGGTGGTTACATGTTTCATTTCGTCCAGGCGTTGTTTGAGTTTACAATGCGCTTGCTCTCCCCACTATATGTCGTGGTGGATACATGTTGCCTTACTTCCATTACATGCAGGCGTTGTTTGAGTTTACAATGCGCTTGCTCTTCCCCCGCTATATGTCGTGGTGTATACATGTTGACTTACGTCCATTACGTCCAGGCGTTGTTTGTGTTTACAATGCGCATGCTCTCCCCCTCTATATGTCGTGGTGTATACATGTTGCCTTACGTCCATTACGTCCAGGCGTTGTTTGTGTTTACAATGCGCATGCTCTCCCCCTCTATATGTCGTGGTGGTTACATGTTACCTTACGTCCATTGCGTCCAGGCATTGTTTGAGTTTACAATGCGCTTGCTCTCCCCCCTCTATATGTCGTACTGGATACATGTTGACTTACGTCCATTACGTCCAGGCGTTGTTTGTGTTTACAATGCGCTTGCTCTCCCCCCTCTATATGTCATAGTGGATACATGTTGCCTTAGGTCCATTATGTGCAGGCGTTGTTTGAGTATACAATGCGCTTGCCCTCCCCCTCTATATGATGTAGTGGTTACATGTTGCATTACGTCCAGGCGTTGTTTGAGTTTACAATGCGCTTGCTCTCCCCCTCTATATATCGTGGTGGATGCATGTTGCATTACGTCCAAGCGTTGTTTGAGTTTACACTGCGCATGCTCCGCCCTCTCTATATGTCGTGGTGTATACATGTTGCCTTACTTCCATTACGTCCAGGCGTTGTTTAAGTTTACAATGCGCTAGCTATCCCCTCTATATGTCGTGGTGGATACATGTTGCCGTACTTCCATTACGTCCAGGCGTTGTTTGAGTTTACAATGCGCTTGCTCTCCTCCGTCAATTTGTCGTGGTGGTTACATGTTTCATTTCGTCCAGGCGTTGTTTGAGTTTACAATGCGCCTGCTCTCCCCTCTATATGTCGTGGTGGATACATGTTGCATTACGTCCAGGCGTTGTTTGAGTTTACAATGCGCCTGCCATTCCCTCTCTATATGTCGTAGTGGATACATGTTGCCTTACTTCCATTACGTCCAGGCGTTGTTTGAGTTTACAATGCGCTTGCTCTCCCCCTCTATAGGTCGTGGTGTATACATGTTGCCTTACGTCCCTTACGTCCAGGCGTTGTTTGTGTTTACAATGCGCATGCTCTCCCCCTCTATATGTCGTGGTGGATTCATGTTGCATTACGTCCAGGCGTTGTTTGTGTTTACAATGCGCTTGCTCTCCCCCTCTATATGTCATGATGGATACATGTTGCCTTACGTCCATTATGTCCAGGCGTTGTTTGAGTTTACAATGCGCTTGCTCTCCCCCTCTATATGTTGTGGTGGATACATGTTGCCTTACGTCCATTATGTCCATGCGTTGTTTGAGTTTACAATGCGCTTGTTCTCCCCCTCTATATGTCGTGGTGGTTACATGTTGCATTTCGTCCAGGCGTTGTTTGAGTTTACAATGCGCTTGCTCTCCCCCTCTATATGTCGTAGTGGATCCATGTTGCCTTACGTCCAGGCGTTGTTTGAGTTTACAATGGGCTTGCTCTCCCCCTATATATGTTGTAGTGGTTGCACGTTTTAGTATGTCCAGGCGTTGTTTGATTTGACAATGCGTATGGCCGCTCTCTATATGTCGTAGTGGATACATGTTGCATTACTTCCATTACGTCCAGGCGTTGTTTGAGTTTACAATGCGCTTGCTCTCCCCCTCTATATGTCGTAGTGGATACATGTTGCATTACGTCCAGTCGTTGTTTGAGTTTACAATGCGCTTGCTCTCCCCCTTCTATATGTCGTAGTGGATACATGTTCCATTACGTCCAGGCGTTATTTGAGTTGATAATGCGTATGCCCCCTCTCTATATGTAGTAGTGGATACATGTTGCAGTACTTCCATTACGTCCAGGCGTTGTTTGAGATTACAATGCGCCTGCTCTACCCCTCTATATGTCGTAGTGGATACATGTTGCATTACGTCCAGGCGTTGCTTGAGTTTACAATGCGCTTGTTCTCCCCCCTCTATATGTCGTAGTGGATATATGTTGCATTACGTCCAAGCGTTGTTTGAGTTTACAATGCGCTTGCTCTCCCCACCCTCTATATGTCGTAGTGGATGCATGTTGCCTTACTTCCATTACGTCCTAGCGTTGTTTGAGTTTTCAATGCGCTTGCTCTCCCCCCTCTATTTGTCGTGGTGGATACATGTTGCATTACGTCCAGGCGTTGTTTGAGTTTACAATGCGCGTGTTCTCCCCCCTCTATATGTCGTAGTGGATACATGTTGCATTACGTCCAGGCGTTGTTTGAGTTTACAATGCGCTTGCTCTGCTCCGTCAATTTGTCGTGGTGGTTACATGTTGCATTTCGTCCAGGCGTTGTTTACGTTTACAATGCGCTTACTCTCCCCCTCTATATGTCGTGGTGGTTACATGTTGCATTTCGTCCAGGGGTTGTTTGAGTTTACAATGCGCTTGCTCTCCCCCTCTATATGTCGTGGTGGTTACATGTTGCATTATGTCCAGGCGTTGTTTGAGTTTACAATGCGCTTGCTCTCCCCCCTATATATGTCGTATTGGATACATGTTGCATTACGTCCAGGCGTTGTTTGAGTTTACAATGCGCTTGCTCTGCCCACCCGCTATATGTCGTAGTGAATACATGTTGCCTTGCATCCATTACGTCCAGGCGTTGTTTGAGTTTACAATGCGCCTGCTCTCCCCCTCTCTATGTCGTAGTGGATACATTTTGCATTACGTCCAGGCGTTGTTTGAGTTGACAATGCGCTTGCTCTCCCCCTCTATATGTCGTAGTGGATACATGTTGCCTTACTTCCGTTACGTCCAGGCGTTGTTTGAGATTACAATGCGCTTGCTCTCCCACTCTATATGTCGTGGTGGTTACATGTTGCCTTACTTCCGTTACGTCCAGGCGTTGTTTGAGTTTACAATGCGCTTGCTCTCCCCCTCTATATGTCGTAGTGGTTACATGTTGCATTACGTCCAGACGTTGTTTGAGTTTACACTGCGCTTGCTCTATCCCCTCTATATGTCGTGGTGGATACATGTTGCATTTCATCCAGGGGTTGTTTGAGTTTACAATGCGCTTGCTCTCCCCATCTATATGTCGTGTTGAATACATGTTGCCTTACGTCCATTACGTCCAGGCGTTGTATGAGTTTATACTGCGCTTGTTCTCCCCCCTCTATATGTCGTAGTGGATACATGTTGCCTTACGTCCATTATATCCAGGCGTTGTTTGAGTTAACAATGTGCTTGCTCTCTCCCCCCCTTCTATATGTCGTAGTGGATACATGTTGCCTTACGTAAAAGCGTTGTTTGAGTTTACAATACGCATGTTCTCACTCTCAATATGTCGAGGTGGATCTATGTTGCATTACGTCCTGGCGTTGTTTGAGTTTACACTGCGCATGCTCTCCCCCCTCTATATGTCGTGGTGGACACAGGTTGCCTTACGTCCATTACGTCCAGGCGTTGTATGAGTTTACACTGCGCTTGCTCTCCCCCATCTATATGTCGTAGTGGATACATGTTGCCTTACGTCCATTATGTTCAGGCGTTGTTTGAGTTAACACTGCGCTTGCTCTCCCCCCTTCTATATGTCGTAGTGGATACATGTTGCCTTACGTCCATTACGTTCAGGCTTTGTTTGAGTTGACACTGAGCTTGCTCTCCACCCTCTATATGTCGTGGTGGATACATATTGACTTACGTCCATTATGTCCAGGCGTTGTTTGAGTTTACAATGATCTTGCTCTCCCCCTCTATATGTCGTGGTGGTTACATGTTGCATTTCGTCCAGGCGTTGTTTAAGTTTACAATGCGCTTACTCTCCCCCTCTATATGTCGTGGTGGTTACATGTTGCATTTCGTCCAGGCGTTGTTTGAGTTTACAATGCGCTTGCTCTCCCCCTCTATATGTCGTGGTGGTTACAGGTTGCATTATGTCCAGGCGTTGTTTGAGTTTACAATGCGCTTGCTCTCCCCCCTCTATATGTCGTATTGGATACATGTTGCATTACGTCCAGGCGTTGTTTGAGTTTACCATGCGCTTGCTCTGCCCACCCGCTATATGTCGTAGTGAATACATATTGCCTTACATCCATTACGTCCAGGCGTTGTTTGAGTTTACAATGCGCCTGCTCTCCCCCTCTATATGTCGTAGTGGATACATGTTGCATTACGTCCAGGCGTTGTTTGTTTTTACAATCCGCATGCTCTCCCCCCTCTACATGTCGTGGCGGATACATGTTGCATTACGTCCAGGCATTATTTGAGTTTACAATCTGCATGCTCTCCCCCCTCGATATGTCGTAATGGATACATGTTGCATTACGTCCAGGCGTTGTTTGAGTTGACAATGCGCTTGCTCTCCCCCTCTATATGTCGTAATGGTTACACGTTGCATTACGTCCAGGCGTTGTTTGAGTTTACAATGGGCTTGCTCTCCCCCTCTATATGTCGTAGTGGTTACATGTTGCATTACGAACAAGCGTTGTTTGAGTTTACAATGCTCATGCTCTCCCCCTCAATATGTCATGGTGGATACATGTTGCATTACGTCCAGGCATTGTTTGAGTTTACAATCCGCATGCTCTCCCCCCTCGATATGTCGTAGTGGATACATGTTGCATTACGTCCAGGCGTTGTTTGAGTTGACAATGCGCTTGCTCTCCCCCTCTATATGTCGTAGTGGATAAATGTTGTCTTACTTCCGTTACTTCCAGGCGTTGTTTGAGTTTACAATGTGCTTGCTTCCCCCTCTATATGTCGTAGTGGATACATGTTGCATTACGTCCATTATGTCCAGGCGTTGTTTGAGTTTACAATGTGCATGCTCTCCCCCTCGATATGTCGTAGTGGATACATGTTGCATTACGTCCAGGCGTTGTTTGAGTTGACAATGCGCTTGCTCTTCCCCTCTATATGTAGTAGTGGATACATGTTGCATTACGTTCAGGCGTTGTTTGAGTTGACAATGCGCTTGCTCTCCCCCTCTATATGTCGTAGTTGATACATGTTGCCTTAGTTCCGTTACGTCCAGGCGTTGTTTGAATTTACAATGCGCTTTCTCTCCCCCTCTATGTGTCGTGGTGGTTACATGTTGCCTTACCTCCGTTACGTCCCGGCGTTGTTTGAATTTACAATGCGCTTGCTCTCCCCCTCTATATGTCGTTGTGGATACCTGTTGCATTACGTCCAGGCGTTGTTTGAGTTGACATTGCGTATGCCCTCTCTCTTTATGTCGTAGTGGATACATGTTGCATTACTTCCATTACGTTCAGGCGTTGTTTGACTTTTACAACGCGCCTGCTCTCCCCCTCTTTATGTCGTGGATGATACATGTTGCATTACGTCCAGGCGTTGTTTGAGTTTACAATGCGCTTGCTCTCCTCCTCTATATGTCGTAGTGGATACATGTTGCATTACGTTCAGGCGTTGTTTGAGTTGACAATGCGCTTGCTCTCCCCCTCTATATGTCGTAGTGGATACATGTTGCCTTACTTCCGTTACGTCCAGGCGTTGTTTGAATTTACAATGCGCTTGCTCTCACCCTCTATATATCGTCGTGGTTACATGTTGCCTTACTTCCGTTACGTCCAGGCGTTGTTTGAGATTACAATGCGCTTGCTCTCCCCCTATATATGTCGTGGTGGTTACATGTTGCCTTACTTCCGTTACATCCAGGCGTTGTTTGAGTTTACAATGCGCATGCTCTCCCCCTATATATGTTGTAGTGGTTACATGTTGCATTACATCCAGGCGTTGTTTGAGTTTACAATGCGCATGCTCTCCCCCTCTATATGTCGTGGTGGATACATGTTGCTTTACTTCCGTAACGTCCAGGCGTTGTTTGAGTTTACAATGCGCTTGCTCTCCCCCTCTATATGTCGTAGTGGTTACACGTTGCATTACGTCCAGGCGTTGTTTGAGTTTACAATGGGCTTGCTCTCCCCCTCTATATGTCGTAGTGGTTACATGTTGCATTACGAACAAGCGTTGTTTGAGTTTACAATGCTCATGCTCTCCCCCTCAATATGTCATGGTGGATACATGTTGCATTACGTCCAGGCATTGTTTGAGTTTACAATCCGCATGCTCTCCCCCCTCGATATGTCGTAGTGGATACATGTTGCATTACGTCCAGGCGTTGTTTGAGTTGACAATGCGCTTGCTCTCCCCCTCTATATGTCGTAGTGGATAAATGTTGTCTTACTTCCGTTACTTCCAGGCGTTGTTTGAGTTTACAATGTGCTTGCTTCCCCCTCTATATGTCGTAGTGGATACATGTTGCATTACGTCCATTATGTCCAGGCGTTGTTTGAGTTTACAATGCGCATGCTCTCCCCCTCTATATGTCGTGGTGGATACATGTTGCATTACGTCCAGGCGTTGTTTGAGTTTACAATGCGCTTGCTCTCCCCCTCTATATGTCGTAGTGGATAATGTTGTTACCGTTACTTCCAGGCGTTGTTTGAGTTTACAATGCGCTTGCTCTCCCCTCTATATGTCGTAGTGGATACATGTTGCATTACGTCCATTACCGGCGTTGTTTGAGTTTACAATGCGCATGCTCTCCCCCTCTATATGTCGTGGTGGATACATGTTGCATTACGTCCAGGCGTTGTTTGAGTTTACAATGCGCTTGCTCTCCCCCTCTATATGTCGTAGTGGATACATGTTGCATTACGTCCATATGGCGTTGTTTGAGTTTACAATGCGCTTGCTCTCCCCCTCTATATGTCGTAGTGGATACATGTTGCATTACGTCCAGGCGTTGTTTGAGTTTACAATGCGCTTGCTCTCCCCCTCTATATGTCGTAGTGGATACATGTTGCCTTACTTCCGTTACTTCCAGGCGTTGTTTGAGTTTACAATGCGCTTGCTCCCCCCTCTATATGTCGTAGTGGATACATGTTGCCTTACGTCCATTATGTCCAGGCGTTGTTTGAGTTTACAATGCGCATGCTCTCCCCCTCTATATGTCGTGGTGGATACATGTTGCATTACGTCCAGGCGTTGTTTGAGTTGACAATGCGCTTGCTCTTCCCCTCTATATGTAGTAGTGGATACATGTTGCATTACGTTCAGGCGTTGTTTGAGTTGACAATGCGCTTGCTCTCCCCCTCTATATGTCGTAGTTGATACATGTTGCCTTAGTTCCGTTACGTCCAGGCGTTGTTTGAATTTACAATGCGCTTGCTCTCCCCCTCTATATGTCGTGGTGGTTACATGTTGCCTTACTTCCGTTACGTCCCGGCGTTGTTTGAGTTTACAATGCGCTTGCTCTCCCCCTCTATATGTCGTAGTGGAAACTTGTTGCATTACGTCTAGGCGTTGTTTAAGTTGACAATGCGTATGCCCTCTCTCTTTATGTCGTAGTGGATACATGTTGCATTACTTCCATTACGTTCAGGCGTTGTTTGACTTTTACAACGCGCCTGCTCTCCCCCTCTTTATGTCGTGGATGATACATGTTGCATTACGTCCAGGCGTTGTTTGAGTTTACAATGCGCCTGCTCTCCTCCTCTATATGTCGTAGTGGATACATGTTGCATTACGTTCAGGCGTTGTTTGAGTTGACAATGCGCTTGCTCTCCCCCTCTATATGTCGTAGTGGATACATGTTGCCTTACTTCCGTTACGTCTGGCGTTGTTTGAATTTACAATGCGCTTGCTCTCACCCTCTATATATCGTGGTGGTTACATGTTGCCTTACTTCCGTTACGTCCAGGCGTTGTTTGAGATTACAATGCGCTTGCTCTCCCCCTATATATGTCGTGGTGGTTACATGTTGCCTTACTTCCGTTACATCCAGGCGTTGTTTGAGTTTACAATGCGCATGCTCTCCCCCTATATATGTTGTAGTGGTTACATGTTGCATTACGTCCAGGCGTTGTTTGAGTTTACAATGCGCATGCTCTCCCCCTCTATATGTCGTGGTGGATACATGTTGCTTTACTTCCGTAACGTCCAGGCGTTGTTTGAGTTTACAATGCGCTTGCTCTCCCCCTCTATATGTCGTGGTGGATACATGTTGCCTTACGTCCATTACGTCCAGGTGTTGTATGAGTTTACACTTCGCTTGCTCTCCCCCCTCTATATGTCGTAGTGGATACATGTTGCCTTACGTCCATTATGTCCAGGCGTTGTTTGAGTTAACAATGCGCTTGCTCTCCCCCCTTCTATATGTCGTAGTGGATACATGTTGCCTTACGTCCATTACGTTCAGGCGTTGTTTGAGTTGACATTGAGCTTGCTCTCCTCCCTCTATATGTCGTGGTGGATACATGTTGCCTTACGTCCATCATGTCCAGGCGTTGTTTCAGTTTACAATGCGCTTGCTCTCCCCCTCTATATGTCGTAGTGGATCCATGTTGCCTTACGTCTAGGCATAGTTTGAGTTTATAATGCGCTTGCTCTCTCCCTCTATATGTTGTAGTTGTTGCATGTTGTATTACGTCCAGGCGTTGTTTGAGTTGACAATGCGTATGGCCCCTCTCTATATGTCGTAGTGGATACATGTTGCATTACTTCCATTACGTCCAGGCGTTGTTTGAGTTTACAATGCGCTTGCTCTCCCCCCTCTATATGTCGTAGTGGATACATGTTGCATTACGTCCAGGCATTGTTTGAGTTTACAATGTGCTTGCTCTCCCCCTCTATATGTCGTAGTGGATACATGTTTCATTACGTCCAGAGGTTGTTTGAGTTGACAATGCGCTTGCTCTCCCCCTCTATATATTCTAGTGGATACATGTTGCCTTACTTCCGTTACGTCCAGGCGTTGTTTGAGTTTATATTGCGCTTGCTCTCCCCCTCTATATGTCTTGGTGGTTACATGTTGCCTTACTTCCGTTACGTCCAGGCGTTGTTTGAGTTTACAATGCGCTTGCTCTCCCCCTCTATATGTCGTGGAGGATACATGTTGCATTACGTCCAGGCGTTGTTTGAGTTTACAATGCGCTTGCTCTCCCCCTCTATATGTCGTAGTGGATACATGTTGCATTACGTCCAGGCGTTGTTTGAGTTGACAATGCGCATGCTCTCCCCATCTATATGTCGTAGTGGATACATGTTGCCTTACTTCCGTTAAGTCCAGGCGTTGTTTGAATTTACAATGCGCTTGCTCTCCCCCTCTATATATCGTGGTGGTTACATGTTGCCTTACTTCCGTTACGTCCAGGCGTTGTTTGAGATTACAATGCGCTTGCTCTCCCCTCTATATGTCGTGGTGGTTACATGTTGCCTTACTTACGTTACGTCCAGGCGTTGTTTGAGTTTACAATGCGCTTGCTGTCCCCCTCTATATGTCGTGGTGGTTACATGTTGCCTTAATTCCGTTACATCCTGGCGTTGTTTGAGTTTACAATGCGCATGCTCTCCCCCTATATATGTTGTAGTGGTTACATGTTGCATTACATCCAGGCGTTGTTTGAGTTAACAATGCGCATGCTCTCCCCCTCTATATGTCGTGGTGTATACATGTTGCCTTACTTCCGTAACGTCCAGGCGTTGTTTGAGTTTACAATGGGCTTGCTCTCCCCCTCTATATGTCGTAGTGGTTACATGTTGCATTACGAACAAGCGTTGTTTGAGTTTACAATGCGCATGCTCTCCCCCTCAATATGTCGTGGTGGATACATGTTGCATTACGTCCAGGCTTTGTTTGAGTTTACACTGCGCTTGCTCTCCCCCCTCTATATGTCGTGGTGGATACATGTTGCATTTCGTCCAGGGGTTGTTTGAGTTTACAATGCGCTTGCTCTCCCCCTCTATATGTCGTGGTGGATACATGTTGCCTTACGTCCATTATGTCCAGGCGTTGTATGAGTTTACCCTTCGCTTGCTCTCCCCCCTCTATATGTCGTAGTGGATACATGTTGCCGTACGTCCATTATTTCCAGGCGTTGTTTGAGTTAACAATGCGCTTGCTCTCCCCCCTTCTATATGTCGTAGTGGATACATGTTGCCTTATGTCCATTACGTTCAGGCGTTGTTTGAGTTGACACTGAGCTTGCTCTCCTCTCTCTATATGTCGTGATGGATACATGTTGTCTTACATCCATTATGTCCAGGCGTTGTTTGAGTTTACAATGCTCTTGCTCTCCCCCTCTATATGTCGTGGTGGTTACATGTTGCAATTCGTCCAGGCGTTGTTTGAGTTTACAATGCGCTTGCTCTCCCCCTCTGTATGTCGTTGTGGATACATGTTGCCTTACTTCCATTACGTCCAGGCGTTGTTTGAGTTTACAATGCGCTTGTTCTCCCCCTCTATATGTCGTTGTGGTTACATGTTGCATTATTTCCAGGCGTTGTTTGAGTTTACAATGGGCTTGCTCTCCCCCCTCTATATGACGTAGTGGATACATGTTGCCTTACTTCCGTTACGTCCAGGCGTTGTTTGAATTTACAATGCGCTTGCTCTCCCCATCTATATATCGTGGTGGTTACATGTTGCCTTACTTCCATTACGTCCAGGCGTTGTTTGAGTTTACAATGCGCTTGCTCTCCCCCTCTATGTGTCGTAGTGGTTACATGTTGCCTTACCTCCATTACGTTCAGGCGTTGTTTGAGTTGACACTGAGCTTGCTCTCCTCCCTCTATATGTCGTGGTGGATACATGTTTCCTTACCTCCATTATGTCCAGGCGTTGTTTGAGTTTACAATGCTCTTGCTCTCCCCTCTATATGTCGTGGTGGTTACATGTTGCAATTCGTGCAGGCGTTGTTTGGGTTTACAATGCGCTTGCTCTCCCCCTCTATATGTCGTGGTGGATACATGTTGCGTTACGTCCAGGCGTTGTTTGAGTTTTCAATTCGCTTGCTCTCCCCCTCTATATGTCGTTGTGGATACATGTTGCCTTACTTACTTTACGTCCAGGCGTTGTTTGAGTTTACAATGCGCTTGTTCTCCCCCTCTATATGTCGTGGTGGTTACATGTTGCATTATGTCAAGGCGTTGTTTGAGTTTACAATGCGCTTGCTTTCCCCCCTCTATATGTCGTAGTGGATACATATTGCATTACGTCCAGGCGTTGTTTGCGTTTACAATGCGCTTGCTCTCCCCCCTCTATATGTCGTATTGGATACATGTTGCATTACGTCCAGGCGTTGTTTGAGCTTACAACGCACTTCCTCCCCACCCTCTATTTGTCGTAGTGGATACATGTTGCCTTACTTCCATTACGTCCAGGTGTTGTTTGAGTTTAAAATGCGCCTGCTCTCCACCTCTATATGTCGTAGTGGATACATGTTGCATTACGTCCAGGCGTTGTTTGAGTTTACAATCCGCATGCTATCCCCACTCTATATGTCGTGTGGATACATGTTGCATTACCTCCAGGCGTTGTTTGAGTTTACAATGCGCTTGCTCTTCCCTCGATTTGTCGTAGTGGATACATGTTGCATTACGTCCAGGCGTTGTTTGAGTTGACAATGCGCTTGCTCTCCCCCTCTATATGTCGTGGTGGATACATGTTGCCGTACGTCCATTACGTCCAGGCGTTGTATGATTTTACACTGCGCTTGCTCTACCCCTATATATGTCGTAGTGGATACATGTTGCCTTACGTCCATTATGTCCAGGCGTTGTTTGAGTTTACAAGGCGCTTGCTCTCCCCCCTCTATATGTCGTGGTGGTTACATGTTGCATTATGTCAAGGCGTTGTTTGAGTTTACAATGCGCTTGTTCTCCCCACCCTCTATTTGTCGTAGTGGATACATGTTGCCTTACTTCCATCACGTCCAGGTGTTGTTTGAGTTTAAAATGCGCCTGGTCTCCCCCTCTATATGTCGTAGTGGATACATGTTGCATTACGCCCAGGCGTTGTTTGAGTTTACAATCCGCATGCTCTCCCCACTCTATATGTCGTGGTGGATACATGTTGCATTACGTCCAGGAGTTGTTTGAGTTTACAATGCGCTTGCTCTCCCCTCGATATGTCGTAGTGGATACATGTTGCATTACGTCCAGGCGTTGTTTGAGTTTACAATGCGCTTGCTCTCCCCCTCTATATGTCGTGATAGATACATGTTGCCGTACGTCCATTACGTCCAGGCGTTGTTTGAGTTTACAATGTTCATGCTCTCCCCCCTCTATATGTCGTGGTGGATACATGTTGCCTTACGTCCATTACGTCCAGGCGATGTTTGTGTTTACAATGTATTGGCTCTCCCCCCTCTATATGTCGTAGTCTCCCCCTCTATATGTCGTAGTGGATACATGTTGCCTTACGTCCATTATGTCCAGGCGTTGTTTGAGTTAACAATGCGCTTGCTCTCCCCCCTTATATATTTCGTAGTGGATACATGTTGCCTTACGTCCATTATGTCCAGGCGTTGTTTGAGTATACAATGCACTTGCTCTCCCCCTCTATATGATGTGGTGGTTACATGATATATTACGTGCAGGCGTTGTTTGAGTTTACAATGCGCTTGCTCTCCCCCTCTATATGTCGTTGTGGATACATGTTGCCTTACTTACATTACGTCCAGGCGTTGTTTGAGTTTACAATGCCCTTGCTCTCCCCCTCTATATGTCGTAGTGGATACATGTTGCATTACGTCCAGGCTTTGTTTGAGTTTACAATGCGCTTGCTCTACCCACCGTCTATATGTCGTAGTGGATACATGTTGCCTTACTTCCATTACGTTCAGGCGTTGTTTGAGTTTACAATGCGCCTGCTCTCCCCCTCTATATGTCGTGGAGGATACATGTCGCATTACGTCCAGGCGTTGTTTGAGTTTACAATCCGCTTGCTCTCCCCCCTCTATATGTCGTAGTGTATACATGTTGCACTACGTCCAGGCGTTGTTTCAGTTTACAATGCGCTTGCTCTACCCCTCTATATGTCGTAGTGGATCCATGTTGCCTTACGTCTAGGCATTGTTTGAGTTTACAATGCGCTTGCTCTCCCCCTCTATATGTTGTAGTCGTTGCATGTTGTATTACGTCCAGACGTTGTTTGAGTTGACAATGCGTATGGCACCTCTCTATATGTCGTAGTGGATACATGTTGCATTACTTCCATTACGTCCAGGCGTTGTTTGAGTTTACAATGCGCTTGCTCTCCCCCTCTATATGTCGTATTGGTTACATGTTGCATTACGTCCAGGCAATGTTTGAGTTTACATTACGCTTGCTCTCCCCCCTCTATATGTCGTAGTGGATACATGTTGCATTACGTCCAGGCATTGTTTGAGTTGACAATGCCTATGGCACAACTCTATATGTCGTGGTGGATACATGTTGCATTACTTCCAGGCGTTGTTTGAGTTGACAATGCATATGGCACCTCTCTATATGTCGTTGTGGATACATGTTGCATTACTTCCATTACGTCCAGGCACCCCTCTATATGTCGTAGTGGATACCTGTTGCATTACGTCCAGGCGTTGTTTGAGTTGACAATGCGTATGGCACCTCTCTATATGTCGTAGTGGATACATGTTGCATTACTTCCATTACGTCCAGGCGTTGTTTGAGTTTACATTGCGCTTGCTCTTCCCCCTCTATATGTCGTAGTGGATACATGTTGCATTACGTCCAGGCGTTGTTTGAGTTTACAATGCGCTTGCTCTCCCCCCTCTATATGTCGTAGTGGATACATGTTGCCTTACGTCCATTATGTCCAAGCGTTGTTTGAGTTTACAATGCGCTTGCTCTCCCTCCTCTATATGTCGTAGTGGATACATGTTGCATTACGTCCAGGCGTTGTTTGAGTTTACAATGCGCTTGCTCTCCCTCCTCTATATGTCGTAGTGAATACTTGTTGCCTTACGTCCATTACATTCAGGCGTTGTTTGAGTTGACACTGCGCTTGCTCTACTCCCTCTATATGTCGTGGTGGATACATGTTGCCTTACGTCCATTACGTTCAGGCGTTGATTGAGTTGACACTGCTCTTGTTCTACTCCCTCTATATGTCGTGGTGGATACATATTGCCTTACTTCCATTACGTCCAGGCGTTGTTTGAGTTTACAATGCCCTTGCTCTCCCACCCCCTCTATATGTCGTGGTGGATACATGTTGCATAATGTCCAGGCGTTCTTTGAGTCTACAATGGGCATGCTCTCCCCCTCTATATGTCGTGGTGGTTACATGTTGCATTATATCCAGGCGTTCTTTCAGTCTACAATGGGCATGCTCTCCCCCTCTATATGTCGTGGTGGTTACATGTTGCATTACGTCCAGGCGTTGTTTGAGTTTACAATGCGCATGCTCTCCCCACTCTATATGTCGTAGTCGCCCCCCTCTATATGTCATTGTGGATACATGTTGCTTTACTTCCATTACATCCAGGCGTTGTTTGAGCTTACAATGCCCTTGCTCTCCCCCTCTATATGTCGTAGTGGATACATGTTGCCTTACTTCCATTACGTCCAGGCGTTGTTTGAGATTACAATGCCCTTGCTCTCCCCCTCTATATGTCGTGGTGGATACATGTTGCATTACGTCCAGGCGTTGTTTGAGCTTACAATGTGCATGATCTCCCCCCTCTATATGTCGTGGTGGATACATGTTGCCTTACGTCCATTACTTCCATTACGTCCAGGCGTTGTTTGAGTTGACATTGCGCTTGCTCCTCCCCTCTATATGTCGTGGTGGATACATATTGCCTTACGTCCATTACTGCCAGGCGTTGCTTGAGTTTACAATGCGCATGCTCTCCCCCTCTATATGTCGTAGTGGATACATGTTGCGTTACTTCCATTACGTCCAGGCGTTGTTTGAGTTTACAATGCGCTTGCTCTCCGCCTCTATATGTCGTGGAGGATACATGTTGCATTACGTCCAAGCGTTGTTTGAGTCTACAATGCGCATGCTCTCCCCCCCTCTATATGTCGTGGTGGTTACATGTTTACTTACTTCCATTACTTCCACGCGTTGTTTGAGTTTACAATGCGCATGCTCTCCCCCCTCTATATGTCGTGGTGGATACATGTTGCCTTACTTCCATTACGTCCAGGCGTTGTTTGAGTTTACAATGTTCATGCTCTCCCCCCTCTATATGTCGTGGTGGATACATGTTGCCTTACGTCCATTACGTCCAGGCGATGTTTGTGTTTACAATGTATTGGCTCTCCCCCCTCTATATGTCGTAGTCTCCCCCTCTATATGTCGTAGTGGATACATGTTGCCTTACGTCCATTATGTCCAGGCGTTGTTTGAGTTAACAATGCGCTTGCTCTCCCCCCTTATATATTTCGTAGTGGATACATGTTGCCTTACGTCCATTATGTCCAGGCGTTGTTTGAGTATACAATGCACTTGCTCTCCCCCTCTATATGATGTGGTGGTTACATGATACATTACGTGCAGACGTTGTTTGAGTTTACAATGCGCTTGCTCTCCCCCTCTATATGTCGTTGTGGATACATGTTGCCTTACTTACATTACGTCCAGGCGTTGTTTGAGTTTACAATGCCCTTGCTCTCCCCCTCTATATGTCGTAGTGGATACATGTTGCATTAGGTCCAGGCTTTGTTTGAGTTTACAATGCGCTTGCTCTACCCACCCTCTATATGTCGTAGTGGATACATGTTGCCTTACTTCCATTACGTTCAGGCGTTGTTTGAGTTTACAATGCGCCTGCTCTCCCCCTCTATATGTCGTGGAGGATACATGTCGCATTACGTCCAGGCGTTGTTTGAGTTTACAATCCGCTTGCTCTCCCCCCTCTATATGTCGTAGTGTATACATGTTGCACTACGTCCAGGCGTTGTTTCAGTTTACAATGCGCTTGCTCTCCCCCTCTATATGTCGTAGTGGATCCATGTTGCCTTACGTCTAGGCATTGTTTGAGTTTACAATGCGCTTGCTCTCCCCCTCTATATGTTGTAGTCGTTGCATGTTGTATTACGTCCAGGCGTTGTTTGAGTTGACAATGCGTATGGCACCTCTCTATATGTCGTAGTGGATACATGTTGCATTACTTCCATTACGTCCAGGCGTTGTTTGAGTTTACAATGCGCTTGCTCTACCCCTCTATATGTCGTAGTGGATACATGTTGCATTACGTCTAGGCGTTGTTTGAGTTTACAATGCGCTTGCTCTCCCCCCTCTATATGTCGTAGTGGATACATGTTGCCTTACGTCCATTATGTCCAAGCGTTGTTTGAGTTTACAATGCGCTTGCTCTCCCTCCTCTATATGTCGTAGTGGATACATGTTGCATTACGTCCAGGCAATGTTTGAGTTTACATTGCGCTTGCTCTCCCCCCTCTATATGTCGTAGTGGATACATGTTGCATTACGTCCAGGCATTGTTTGAGTTGACAATGCCTATGGCACCTCTCTATATGTCGTGGTGGATACATGTTGCATTACTTCCAGGCGTTGTTTGAGTTGACAATGCATATGGCACCTCTCTATATGTCGTAGTGTATACATGTTGCATTACTTCCATTACGTCCAGGCACCCCTCTATATGTCGTAGTGGATACCTGTTGCATTACGTCCAGGCGTTGTTTGAGTTGACAATGCGTATGGCACCTCTCTATATGTCGTAGTGGATACATGTTGCATTACTTCCATTACGTCCAGGCGTTGTTTGAGTTTACATTGCGCTTGCTCTTCCCCCTCTATATGTCGTAGTGGATACATGTTGCATTACGTCCAGGCGTTGTTTGAGTTTACAATGCGCTTGCTCTCCCCCCTCTATATGTCGTAGTGGATACATGTTGCCTTACGTCCATTATGTCCAAGCGTTGTTTGAGTTTACAATGCGCTTGCTCTCCCTCCTCTATATGTCGTAGTGGATACATGTTGCATTACGTCCAGGCGTTGTTTGAGTTTACAATGCGCTTGCTCTCCCTCCTCTATATGTCGTAGTGAATACTTGTTGCCTTACGTCCATTACATTCAGGCGTTGTTTGAGTTGACACTGCGCTTGCTCTACTCCCTCTATATGTCGTGGTGGATACATGTTGCCTTACGTCCATTACGTTCAGGCGTTGATTGAGTTGACACTGCTCTTGTTCTACTCCCTCTATATGTCGTGGTGGATACATATTGCCTTACTTCCATTACGTCCAGGCGTTGTTTGAGTTTACAATGCCCTTGCTCTCCCACCCCCTCTATATGTCGTGGTGGATACATGTTGCATAATGTCCAGGCGTTCTTTGAGTCTACAATGGGCATGCTCTCCCCCTCTATATGTCGTGGTGGTTACATGTTGCATTATATCCAGGCGTTCTATCAGTCTACAATGGGCATGCTCTCCCCCTCTATATGTCGTGGTGGTTACATGTTGCATTACGTCCAGGCGTTGTTTGAGTTTACAATGCGCATGCTCTCCCCACTCTATATGTCGTAGTCGCCCCCCTCTATATGTAATTGTGGATACATGTTGCTTTACTTCCATTACGTCCAGGCGTTGTTTGAGCTTACAATGCCCTTGCTCTCCCCCTCTATATGTCGTGGTGGATAAATGTTGCCTTACTTCCATTACGTCCAGGCGTTATTTGAGTGCACAATGCCCTTGCTCTCCCCCTCTATATGTCGTAGTGGATACATGTTGCCTTACTTCCATTACGTCCAGGCGTTGTTTGAGATTACAATGCCCTTGCTCTCCCCCTCTATATGTCGTGGTGGATACATGTTGCATTACGTCCAGGCGTTGTTTGAGCTTACAATGTGCATGATCTCCCCCCTCTATATGTCGTGGTGGATACATGTTGCCTTACGTCCATTACGTCCATTACGTCCAGGCGTTGTTTGAGTTGACATTGCGCTTGCTCCTCCCCTCTATATGTCGTGGTGGATACATATTGCCTTACGTCCATTACTGCCAGGCGTTGCTTGAGTTTACAATGCGCATGCTCTCCCCCTCTATATGTCGTAGTGGATACATGTTGCGTTACTTCCATTACGTCCAGGCGTTGTTTGAGTTTACAATGCGCTTGCTCTCCGCCTCTATATGTCGTGGAGGATACATGTTGCATTACGTCCAAGCGTTGTTTGAGTCTACAATGCGCATGCTCTCCCCCCCTCTATATGTCGTGGTGGTTACATGTTTACTTACTTCCATTACTTCCACGCGTTGTTTGAGTTTACAATGTTCATGCTCTCCCCCCTCTATATGTCGTGGTGGATACATGTTGCCTTACGTCCATTACGTCCAGGCGATGTTTGTGTTTACAATGTATTGGCTCTCCCCCCTCTATATGTCGTAGTCTCCCCCTCTATATGTCGTGGTTGATACATGTTGCCTTTCGTCCACTACGTTCAGGCGTTGTTTGAGTTGACACTGCGCTTGCTCTACTCCCTCTATATGTCGTGGTGGATACATGTTGCCTTACGTCCAGGCGTTGTTTGAGCTTACAATGCGCATGATCTCCCCCCTCTATATGTCGTGGTGGTTACATGTTGCATTACGTCCAGGCGTTGTTTGAGTTTACAATGCGCATGATCTCCCCCCTCTATATGTCGTGGTGGATACATGTTGCCTTACGTCCAGGCGTTGTTTGAGTTTACAATGCGCATGCTCTCCCCCCTCTATATGTCGTGGTGGTTACATGTTGCCTTACTTCCATTACGTCCACGCGTTGTTTGAGTTTACAATGCGTATGCTCTCCCCCCTCTATATGTCGTGGTGGATACATGTTGCCTTACCTCCATTACGTCCAGGCGTTGTTTGAGTTTACAATGCTCATGCTTTCCCCCTCTATATGTCGTGGTGGATACATGTTGCCTTACGTCCATTACGTCCAGGCGATGTTTGTGTTTGCAATGCGTTGGCTCTCCTCCCTTTATATGTCGTAGTCTCCCCCCTCTATATGTCGTGGTGGATACATGTTGCCTTACTTCCTTTACGTCCAGGCGTTGTTTGAGATTACAATGCCCTTGCTCTCCCCCTCTATATGTCGTGGTGGATACATGTTGCATTACGTCCAGGCGTTGTTTGAATTTACAATGCGCATGATCTCCCCCCTCTATATGTCGTGGTGGTTATATGTTGCATTACGTCCAGGCGTTGTTTGGGTTTACAATGCGCATGATATCCCCCCTCTATATGTCGTGGTGGTTACATGTTGCATTACGTCCAGGCGTTGTTTGAGTTTACAATGCGCTTGCTATACCCCTCTATATGTCGTGCGGGTTACATGTTGCCTTACTTCCGTTACGTCCAGGCATTCTTTGAGTTTACAGTGCGCATGCTCTCCCCCATCTATATGTCGTGGTGGATACATGTTGCATTACTTCCAGGCGTTGTTTGAGTTTACAATGCTCATGCTTTCCCCCTCTATATGTCGTAGTGGATACATGTTGCCTTACGTCCATTACGTCCAGGCGATGTTTGTGTTTGCAATGCGTTGGCTCTACCCCCTCTATATGTCGTAGTCTCCCCCCTCTATATGTTGTGGTGGATACATATTGCCTTACTTCCATTACGTCCAGGCGTTGATTGAGCTTACAATGCCCTTGCTCTCCCCCTCTATATGTCGTGGTGGATACATGTTGCCTTACTTCCATTACGTCCACGCGTTGTTTGAGTTTACAATGCTCATGCTCTCCCCCCTCTATATGTCGTGGTGGATACATGTTGCCTTACGTCCATTACGTCCAGGCGATGTTTGTGTTTACAATGCGTTGACTCTCCCCCTCTATATGTCGTAGTCTGCCCCCTCTATATGTCGTGGTGGATACATGTTGCCTTACTTCCATTACGTCCAGGCGTTGTGTGAGTTTACAATGCCCTTGCTCTCCCCCTCTATATGTCGTGGTGGATACATGTTGCATTACGTCCAGGCGTTGTTTGAGTTTACAATGCGCATTATCTCCCCCTCTATATGTCGTGGTGGATACATGTTGCCTTACGTCCAGGCGTTGTTTGAATTTACAATGCGCATGATCTCCCCCCTCTATATGTCGTGGTAGTTATATGTTGCATTACGTCCAGGCGTTGTTTGAGTTTACAATGCGCATGATCTCCCCCCTCTATATGTCGTGGTGGATACATGTAGCCTTACGTCCAGGCGTTGTTTGGGTTTACAATGCGCATGATATCCCCCCTCTATATGTCGTGGTGGTTACATGTTGCCTTACTTCCGTTACGTCCAGGCGTTCTTTGAGTTTACAATGCCCTTGCTCTCCCCCTCTATATGTCGTGGTGGATACATGTTGCCTTACGTCCATTACGTCCAGGTGTTGTTTGAGTTTACAATGCGCCTGCTCTCCCCCTCTATATGTCGTGGTGGTTACATGTTGCCTTACGTTCATTACGTCCAGGCGATGTTTGAATTTACAATGCCCTTGCTCTCCCACCCCCCTCTATATGTCGTGGTGGATACATGTTGCCTAACATCCATTACGTACAGGCCTTGTTTGAGTTTACAATGCCCTTGCTCTCCCCCCTCTATATGTCGTGGTGGATACATGTTGCCTTACTTCCATTACGTCCAGGCGTTATTTGAGTTTACAATGCCCTTGCACTCCCCCCTCTATATGTCGTGGTGGATACATGTTGCCTTACTTCCATTACGTCCAGGCGTTCTTTGAGTTTACAATGCCCTTGCTCTCCCCCTCTATATATCGTCGTGGATACATGTGGCCTTACGTCCATTACGTCCAGGCGTTGTTTGAGTTTACAATGCGCTTGCTCTCCTCATATATATGTCGTAGTGGATACATGTTGCATTACGTCCAGGCGTTGTTTGAGTTTACAATGCGCTTGCTCTCCCCCCTCTATATATGTCGTGGTGTATACATGTTGCCTTACGTCCATTACGTCCAGGCGTTGTTTGAGTTTACATTGCGCTTGCTCTCCCCCTCTATATGTCGTGGTGGATACATGTTGCCTTACGTCCATTACTTCCAGGCGTTGCTTGAGTTTACATTGCGCTTGCTCTCCCCCTCTATATGTCGTGGTGGATACATGTTGCCTTACGTTCATTACTTCCAGGCGTTGCTTGAGTTTACAATGCGCATGCTCTCCCCCTCTATATGTCATTGTGGATACATGTTGCATTACGTCCATTACGTCCAGGCGATGTTTGAGTTTACAATGCGCATGCTCTCCCCCTCTATATGTCGTGGTGTATACATGTTGCATTACTTCCATTACCTCCAGGCGTTGTTTGAGTTTACAATGCTCATGCTCTCCCCCTCTATATGTCGTGGTGGATACATGTTGCTTTACGTCCATTACGTCCAGGCGATGTTTGTGTTTACAATGCGTTGGCTCTCCCCCCTCTATATGTCGTAGTCTCCCCCCTCTATATGTCGTGGTGGATACATGTTGCCTTACTTCCATTACGTCCAGGCGTTGTTTGAGCTTACAATGCCCTTGCTCTCCCCCTCTATATGTCGTGGTGGATACATGCTGCATTACGTCCAGGCGTTGTTTGAGTTTACAATGCGCATGATCTCCCCCCTCTATATGTCGTGGTGGATACATGTTGCCTTACGTCCAGGCGTTGTTTGAGTTTACAATGCGCATGATCTCCCCCCTCTATATGTCGTGGTGGATACATGTTGCATTACGTCCAGGCGTTGTTTGAGTTTACAATGCGCATGATCTCCCCCCTCTATATGTCGTGGTTGATACATGTTGCCTTACCTCCAGGCGTTGTTTGAGTTTACAATGCCCTTGCTCTTCCCCTCTATGTGTCGTGGTGGATACATGTTGCCTTACTTCCATTATGTCCAGGCTTTCTTTGAGTTTACTATGCGCATGCTCTCCCCCTCTATATGTCGTGGTGGTTACATGTTGCCTTACTTCCATTACGTCCACGCGTTGTTTGAGTTTACACTGCGCATGCTCTCCCCCTCTATATATCGTGGTGGATACATGTTGCCTTACTTCCATTACGTCCAGGCTTTGTTTGAGTTTACAATGCTCATGCTTTCCCCCTCTATATGTCGTGGTGGATACATGTTGCCTTACGTCCATTACGTCCAGGTGATGTTTGTGTTTGCAATGCGTTGGCTGTACCCATCTATATGTCGTAGTCTCCCCCCTCTATATGTCGTGGTGGATACATGTTGCCTTACCTCCATTACGTCCAGGCGTTGTTTGAGCTTACAATGCCCTTGCTCTTCCCCTCTATATGTCGTGGTGGATACATGTTGCCTTACGTCCAGGCGTTGTTTGAGTTTACAATGCGCATGATCTCCCCCCTCTATATGTCGTGGTGGTTATATGTTGCATTACGTCCAGGCGTTGTTTGAGTTTACAATGCGCATGATCTCCCCCTCTATATGTCGTGGTGGATACATGTTGCCTTACGTCCAGGCGTTGTTTGGGTTTACAATGCGCATGATATCCCCCCTCTATATGTCGTGGTGGTTACATGTTGCATTACGTCCAGGCGTTGTTTGAGTTTACAATGCGCTTGCTCTCCCCCTCTATATGTCGTGGTGGTTACATGTTGCCTTACTTCCGTTACGTCCAGGCGTTCTTTGAGTTTACAATGCGCATGCTCTCCCCCCTCTATATGTCGTAGTGGATACATGTTGCATTACGTCCAGGCGTTCTTTGAGTTTACAATGCCCTTGCTATCCCCCTCTATATGTCGTGGTGGATACATGTTGCCTTACGTCCATTACGTCCAGGCGTTGTTTGAGTTTACAATGCGCCTGCTCTCCCCCTCTATATGTCGTGGTGGTTACATGTTGCCTTATGTCCATTACGTCCAGGCGTTGTTTGAGTTTACAATGCCCTTGCACTCCCCCCTCTATATGTCGTGGTGAATACATGTTGCCTTACTTCCATTACGTCCAGGCGTTCTTTGAGTTTACAATGCCCTTGCTCTCCCCCTCTATATATCCTCGTGTATACATGTTGCCTTACTTCCATTACGTCCATGCGTTGTTTGAGTTTACAATGCGCTTGCTCTCCCCATCTATATGTCGTAGTGGATACATGTTGCATTACGTCCAGTTGTTGTTTGAGTTTACAATGCGCATGATCTCCCCCTTCTCTATATGTCGTGGTGTATACATGTTGCCTTACCTCCATTATGTCCAGGCGTTGTTTGAGTTTACATTGCGCTTGCTCTCCCCCTCTATATGTCGTGGTGGATACATGTTGCCTTACGTCCATTACTTCCAGGCATTGCTTGAGTTTACAATGCGCATGCTCTCCCCTCTATATGTCGTAGTGGATACATGTTGCCTTACTTCCATTACGTCCAGGCGTTGTTTGTGTTTACAATGCGCTTGCTCTCCCCTCTATATGTCGTGGTGGATACATGTTGCATTACGTCCAGGCGTTGTTTGAGTTTACAATGCGCTTGCTCTCCCCTCTATATGTCGTGGTGGATACATGTTGCATTACGTCCAAACGTTGTTTGAGTTTACAATGCGCATGATCTCCCACCTCTATATGTCGTGGTGGATACATGTTGCATTACGTCCAGGCGTTGTTTTAGTTTACAATGCGCATGATCTCCCCCCTCTATATGTCGTGGTGGTTACATGTTGGATTACGTCCAGGCGTTGTTTGAGTTTACAATGCGCATGATCTCCCCCCTCTATATGTCGTGGTGGATACATGTTGCCTTACGTCCAGGCGTTGTTTGAGTTTACAATGCGCATGATATCCCCGCTCTATATGTCGTGGTGGTTACATGTTGCATTACGTCCAGGCGTTGTTTGAGTTTACACTGCGCTTGCTCTCCCCCTCTGTATGTCGTGGTGGTTACATGTTGCCTTACGTCCAGTCGTTTTTTGAGTTTACAATGCACATGATCTCCCCCCTCTATATGTCGTGGTGGATACATGTTGCCTAACATCAATTACGTCCAGGCGTTGTTTGAGTTTACAATGCGCTTGCTCTTCCCCCTCTATATGTCGTGGTGGATACATGTTGCCTTACTTCCAGGCGTTGTTTGAGTTTACAATGCCCTTGCTCTCCCCCTCTATATGTTGTGGTGGATACATGTTGCATTACTTCCATTACGTCCAAGCGTTGCTTGAGTTTACAATGCGCCTGCTCTCCCCCTCTATATGTCGTTGTGGATACATGTTGCCTTACTTCCATTACGTCCAGGCGTTGTTTGAGTTTACAATGCGCTTGCTCTCCCCCTCTATATGTCGTGGTGGATACATGTTGCATTACGTCCAGGCGTTGTTTGAGTTTACAATGCGCTTGCTCTCCTCCGTCAATATGTCGTGGTGGATACATGTTGCCTTACGTCCATTTCGTCCAGGCTTTGTTTGAGTTTACAATGCGCTTGCTCTCCCCCTCTATATGTCGTAGTCTCCCCCGTCTATATGTCGTTGTCTCCCCCGCCTATATGTCGTGGTGGATATATGTTGCATTACGTCCAGGCGTTGTTTGAGTTTCAAACGATAATATATACATTGCTATTGAGCTCGTCGACCCGTGTGGTAGTAACGTATCTGATCTAGCAAGGTAAGTACATAAGTACATGCAAGCCGATATGTACTTGTTGTATTTCTTTACTGTGACACCTGGGTAATACTGGTTTTATAATGTGTTCAACTACATGATAATACTGGTTTTATAATGTGTGCAATTACATGATAATACTAATTTTATAATGTGTGCAATTACATGATAATACTGGTTTTATAATGAGTACACCTACATGATAATACTGATTTTATAATGTGTGCAACTACATGATAATACTGATTTTATAATGTGTGCAACTACATGATAATACTGGTTTTATAATAAGTGCAACTACATGATAATACTGGTGTTATAATGTGTACACCTACATGATAATACTGGTTTTATAATATAAGCAACTACATGATAATACTGGTTTTATAATAAGTGCAACTACATGATAATACTGGTTTTATAATGTGTTCACCTACATGATAATACTGGTTTTATAATTTGTGCAACAACATGATAATACTGGTTTTATAATGTGTACAACTACATGATAATACTGGTTTTATAATATGTGCAACTACATGATAATACTGGTTTTATAATGTGTTCACCTACATGATAATACTGGTTTTATAATTTGTGCAACTACATGATAATGCTGGTTTTATAATGTGTACAACTACATGATAATACTGGTTTTATAATGTGTACAACTACATGATAATACTGGTTTGATAATGTGTACAACTACATGGTAATACTGGCTTTCATACGTGAATATAACTATTGATATTTCACGCCAAAACACGTTCTAATTAAAGCGATATCAATACGGTAGCAGCAACCCGTATCTTACATAAACATAGTACACCCAAAGCACACACAGTGATACAACCCGGCAAGTGTAATCCTATTCATTTACAATATAATTCATCGAATATACCATATAAATAATAGATATGCATGTAATGCTATAATTATGTTATGCAAACAAGCAATTATCTTTAATGAGATTCAGTATTAACTTTCAAAAGTCACCCGACTTCTGACATTTAGCAACATCTAGCATGTTGCCAGCGATAACTGACTATTACATACCTTATTATAGGTGCGTCGGACAACCTTTTACATATGCAAGTTTTCCATCTTATGTTCGCCTCCACAGTGAAGTGTTTGACCCAGACCTAGGTTACTCCATTTTCCGTCGTGACCGTGTCAATCAGGCAGGCGGAGGTATATATATTGCTATAAGGGACTGCATAATAGCCCATATGGTTCGCCGGAGACGAGGGTAAATAAGCTCAATCATCATCGCATAACAGCCCAGGAAATGCCCGACCTACAGTCTGAATGCGAGGACCTATGGCTAAAATTAGACATTGTAGGAAATAAATCTATTGTGATTGGAGGTTATTACAAACCTCACGAGCTTGATATAGACAGTTTCAATCAATTCTGTAAGTCTATTGAAAAGTTATATAAACGTTTCTCCAAAATATGGGTGGCTGGGGACCTAAACCTACCAAAGATGAACTGGGACACTACCAGCCCATCCACCGACTGCAAACACCCATCCTTCAGGTCATTGAAACGTTTAATGATACAAACCTCACCCAAATGGTTAACCTCCCTACCCGTGAAAACAACACCCTGGATTTATTCCTTACAACTAACCCACTTTAGTAAATCAGGTCAATATTCTACCTGGCATCAGTGATCATAATGTAGTCGAAATAAAAGTCAACACATCCGCAAGGATACGTTATTAAAAGCCTCGCAGAATTCCACTCTATAAGAAAGCAAACTGGCAGGCCATTAGACCAGGTTATGACCACCGCATGTAAATATACCGCACTAAACACTGAAGAGTTATGGGAACACTTCTCTCATGCTCTAAACACATACTTCCATCCAAACAGTCATCGATAAGAGATCACCTACCCTGGGTCAATCAGAGTGTTAAGCGAATGATTAGAAGGCAAAATAGGGCCTTTAAAAATACTAGGAAGTCAAGTACGCCTTCAAATCGCAAGAAATTCCTGGATATAAAACATTTAGTGCGGAAAAAGGTCAAAGAGGCTTATCACCAATATCTAGAAAACATCCTAAATCTAAACAGTGCTGATGCCTCCCATCCTTACAGACCAAACACCAAGAAACTTTATTACATCCTTAAGCATTCCAAGCAAGACTCCAAATCAATGCCACCCCTAAAGCATGGAAACAAATTTCATCAATGAAGAAGCTGCTAAAGCCACAGCACTGAACAAACAGTTTCAGTCGGCCTTCAGCTCGAAATCCCCACTAAGACATACCTCCATTTGTAAAATGAAAATTCAGGACACAAATGAAAACCTGAATGGCCAATCCACGCCACACATGAATGAGATCACAGTACGTTCAAATGGCATAGAGAAACTTCTCAATAACCTGAACCCCCATAAGGCTAGTGGTCCTGACCAAATTAAGCCACTCATACTTAAAACCCTGTCTAAAGAACTCTCACCTATCCTTGAAGTCTTATTCCAAAAATGCCTCAACGAAGGATCTCTGCCGGCCCAGTGGAAGTCAGCAAATGTTGCTCCCATTTACAAAAAAGGGGACAAGTCAAACCCCGCCAACTAATGGCCTATCTCACTGACATGTGTTCTATGCAAGGTACTAGAACATATAGTTTCCTCCTCGATAGTAAAGCACTTCACTAATCACAGTATTCTGTACCATTTGCAGCATGGTTTTAGAGAAAAACGGTCATGCGTGACCCAACTTGTAATGCTAGTCAATGACTTGGTTACCTCTGTCTACAATAAGCATCAGGTAGCTCTCATCCTATTAGACTTCAGTAAGGCTTTCGATAAGGTCAATCACGAGAAAGTACTACTAAAAATACATGACTATGGAGTCAGAGGTCAAACATTAAGGTGGATTAAGAGTTTTCTAGATAATAGACTCCAGTCAGTTGTCCTTAATGGTATTAGTTCAGAGGCCATTCCGGTGTCCTCTGGAGTCCCACAGGGATCCGTACTTGGACCCCTGCTTTTCCTCTCACAAAACATCAGTTCCAAAGTCCGTATCTTTACAGATGATACTGCAGTCTATATATCACTGACATCTGCAAATGAATCGGTCACACTCCAAAAACGATTTTAAGAGATTAGAAGAGTAGGAGTTGGAGTAGGACATGGAATTTAACCCTTCCAAATGTCAAGTTATCCACGTCACCAGAAGGAAACATCCTATTCCCAGTCAATATAAACTCCATGGAGTCCTACTTGAGTTGGTCACCTCAGCCAAATACCTTGGCGTGGATATCTCAAATAACCTGTCGTGGGACACTCACATAAAAAGGTCAACTAAGAAAGCAAACCAAACATTAGGATTTCTACGTAGAAACCTCCAGGTCAAATCCGAACCCATTAAGTCCATGGCTTACCAGACACTAGTGAGACCCCAGCTTGAATATGGCTCCGATATCTGGTCGCCCAATACCCAAACATTGATAGACCAAATTGAAGGTGTCCAGCGAAGAGCAGCCCGTTGGATAAAGGCTGACTTCTATCGTACCTCTAGTGTTACAGACATGCTACATTCCCTAAATATACGCAGATGAGATCAACAGCGTATTGACAATAGGTTATCCCTTATGTATAAAATTCATAATGATCGTGTTGCTATTCCTATTGAAAATAACTTAGTTCCCCTCTCCCGTACTGCTCGCCATTGCCATTCCTTAAGCTATTGGTTAATTACAGCAACTACAGACTACTACAAGTTTTCCTATTTTCCAAGAACAATCTACCATTGGAACCATCTCCCTCCTGACATTGTCCATCTCCCTACCATAGAGCAATTCAATACGGCAGTTTGCCATATTGATCATGCCAGTCCCTAGTTGTTCTGCACAGCTGCTTTTAAACTTTTACAACAACTTATTTTCATTACTTTCTTAAATTATGCTTTTAATAAAACTACTCATACTTTTAACTTCTTTGCTGTTTTTGATGCTCAACATGTCTACAACAGGAATTGTTTGAGTTTTACTGTCAACAGCTTCAGTCAAATGACGACTGTGCAGCTATTTTGGGTGGCGGAAGACCCCGGAACACACCCGGAGCACACCCGGAGCACACCCGGAGAACCCCCCAGAGCACCCCCGGAGCACCCCCGGAGCAGTATGTCAGGCATGTACTGGTACTCGGGTAGAACGCTGGTGCTTAATTCATGTACTGGTATTCGGGTAGAACGCTGGTGCTTAATTCATGTACTGGTATTCGGGTAGAACGCTGGTGCTTAATTCATGTACTGGTACTCGGGTAGAACGCTGGTGCTTAATTCATGTACTGGTACTCGGGTAGAACGCTGCTGTTTAATTCATGCACTGGTACTCGGGTAGAACGCTGCTGCTTAATTCATGCACTGGTACTCGGGTAGAACTCTGTGCTTAATTCATGTACTGGTACTCGGGTAGAACGCTGGTGCTTAATTCATGTACTGGTACTCGGGTAGAACTATGATGCTTAATACACATACTGGTACTTGGGTAGAACGCTGATGCTTAATTCATGTACTGGTACTTGGGTAGAACGCTGATGCTGTATTCACATGCGAATGACATTATAGTAATTTAAAAAAAAAAATATTATGCAAATTGAGTTTAGTCAAGTGCGTTAAATGCAAGAATGACCACTTTACAGTTATTAACTCATCTGCTATAAAAGAGACTGCCTACAAGTCATTCACTGACAAGCATAACATAGACTGGCTACAAGTCATTCACCGACAAGCATAACATAGACTGCTTACAAGTCATTCACCGACAAGCATAACATAGACTGGCTACAAGTCATTCACCGACAAGCATACCATAGACTGCCTACAAGTCATTCCCCGTCAAGCATAACATAGACTGCCTACAAGTCATTTACCGACAAGCATAACATAGACTGCCTACAAGTCATTTACCGACAAGAGTAGTATAGGGTGGCACTATGGCCCAAGTTTTATTGAATATGGCCCGGTTCCGGTCCATAGTGCCACCCCTAGACCGGGCCATATTCAATAAAACTTGGGCCATAGTGCCACCCCTAGACCGGGCCATAGTGCCACCCCTAGACCAATAAAAATAAAATTAAATAAAAAATTTAATAAAAATAAAATAAAATTTTTAATAAAGTAATTTTTTTAATAAATAAAATAAATTTTTAATAAAATTTTTAATAAAATAAAATAATATTTTTAATAAAAATAAAAAATTTAATAAATAAAATGATTTTTTCAATATAATATTGTTGGCACTATGGGGCACTTTTTAATAATTTATAGGGCACTTTTGCTGTGGATGACAGTATGGGCCGTTTTGGGTTACATGGCCCATAGTTCCACCCTAGTGACTACTAAATATAACATAACACATAATAAATTTCAATATAATTTTTTTATTTTCTAATAACTAATAATTAACTAAGATACAACTAACAATTTTTATTCCTAATAAAATATCTAACATGCATTAATAATTCTCCAAATTGATTCTGACCCTTCCAATTAGCTTGTATTGTAGCATTTTTATTCCACATATTTAAACCAATACCCCAAATACAGTCTCTGGGGTTAGCCTCAGCAAGAATTTTATTATTAGTATTTAATAAAATTCTTTTTAAGTGTTCATTTTGGTTATATTTTAACCAATTTGCTTCAAAAAGTACATCTGTTGAATCGTTTGTCCATTGTACTACATCAAAGTTTGTAGATCTTGAGCGTCCTAGATGCTTGATCTCATATGGATTAGTAGAATTAAGTATCTTCGCTGCGATATTATGTTCCTGGCATTGTAGCATTTTTTTATGTTGAAAATATTGTTCAGTACATATATATTTCACACCATCACTATCTATAAAGTCTGCAGGATAAAAGTTACTGAAAACACTGTTTTGTCCATAAAATAATACCATATCATGTGTTATTCTGTTCTCCATAATATGGTTAATACTGTCTTTCTAAATGATGGTATAGTAATACACCGCATACATTTATATAATCACCATCCTCTGGAGTTATTTTTGTCTTCTCTAAATAGTTATTATATATTATAGACCAATCATCTATACCAAGTGTTTCTTTTAACACAGCTTCTATATCTCTATGTTAAACAACCGCAATATGTTTGTTATATAAATAATGTTTAATAACACTTTCCATATCTATATATGTACCCAAATGTAAATGTACATTTGACAACATATTACCAAAATTCTCCTCTTTTGGTATTCTCTTTCGTGTTATTTCATCATTAACCATATCAATCAACACCTACTCCCCTAAATCTAAATGTATAATACTATTAACAAATTCCGAACAAAATCCTCCTTCCACACCGATTTTTACTATATGTGACATGTTACCTATACTACCAAGTTCTCTTTGAATGATGATATAGTAACACATCAAGTACATTTATATAGTGTACATCATATGGTAATACTAATCTATTTCTAGAAACAACATAATCATCATACATTTAGATCCATTTCTCATATCCCATACCTAATGTAGTGTACATAAATTCTATATCATCTAATTCAACAATATCTAATTTACGTTTCGATAGAAAATGTGATAATATACTTTCTATATCCATTTCTTTGCCTAAATATTGTTGTGTATGTGAAAAAAGCATTCCATAATAATTGATATATGGTTCCCCATCTAAAATTAGAATATGTTCTGGATGTATTGTTGTTAAGTCAACATCTCCTACTTTTCTGATTATTTCATCATTTACCATTTCTATATAACGATCTGTATCTAAACCCAACTGTACTTTAGAATATTGTAACCCAAATGATGTAGATACCATATGATTTGCTTTCATATTGCTATTATTCATGATTGATGTCTTTGCTACAATATCAAGTAAAAATAATGATAGTGTTCTATGGTTGTTCTAACTTATATAGTGTATTGTTACCCTTATTTTGGAATATATTAATAGAATTGGATTATTTTAATAGAACAGTGTATTAATAGTTCCATGAATATAATCTACGTAAATGTCTATGTAATAAGACATGAATTATATTTATAGTATCTGGTTGTTCTGACATGTTGAGTTTATTTCTTTCCATAAGATAATCATTATACATTATAAGCCAACTGGGGTAATATATCCCTAAATCTTTACATACTTTTTCTATATCCTCCTTTTTAATAATATCTAATTTTCTTTTTGTTAAATAATTTACAATCAAACTTTCTATATCTATTTCCTTTCCTAAATACAATTTTGCTTTTGTGTGTGCTAACCCATAATAATGTACACATGGTTTACCCTTATCATTCTCTACAATATGTTTTGAAGATGATGTTTCTAAGTCAACATCAGACCCTACTTTTCTAATTATTTCCTCATGTATCATTTCTATAAATACATTTGTTCCTAATCTTAAATGTACTTTTGAAAAATGTAATCCTTCATTTGTAGATACTATATGTGTTATTCTATCTTGTAAATAACTCATTGTGAAGGTGTTATCTCTTTGCAATGCTACAACTAAATGAAAACATATAAAAGATATCTAGTATTTATATATGTTTGTTGTAATATATAAATATAACTAATATGACAATATTTGAGAGATTTTTCTTATCGGAATATGTGTGTTGTTCCTGAAAAGGACCGTATTTTTTCTTCCTAACAATATCATGTTAAGAGTTTGCTCTCAGGTACAGGGTCGATAATATCCGGAGGAAATGTTGTGTTAGAGATAGAATCTCCACAATAATCCACCGGCGTAATCCCTCCATAAACAGGAACATAGCTCATCATACGCCTGAGGTAATCATCATTAGTTTCTGGTAGTAGAGGTGTTGATGTAATAGCTGGTTTCATAATCAGCTCTACGATATGACTCCATCGACCTCCTAGCATAGGATCATTCAAATAATCTATCAAGTCCGTCATTGTGAGGTGGTCAATAATAAAAAACCCATAAAAACTCAATATATAGTGGCAAAAATCGGCTTGACCTACTAGCTATAAATAGTAACACGTCTAATGTATAGCGCTACGGTAACCTACATTTAAATACTACATTAAAACAAAATAAACATAATCCATGCATATGTAAGAAATTGTTGTGTTCATAACATAGATCACAGTAATATGTTTCTTTACTACCCCAATGACAAAAATAACCTAACAGTTTATCCCAGATATCTGATTCACTATCGAAACAAACACTACCACCGCAACATTGGCAATCACCTTCTAATATATAGATTGTTATTATATAACCTAGACAAATATTTTAATACAAGTATAAAAGATAAAGATAAAAAGAAAGAAGAACATAGTACTCAAGTAAAGAAAACCATTATATGGGTCCTTTTCAGGACCCATAGTAAAATGAAATAAAAACCTCTTAGATTTTGTCAAAGTATTATTTTATTATATTACAATCACAACATCAAAATATAAAAATGAAATAACTACATAACTAATACAGGTTATACAAATAATATGTACATCCAATACAATGAGTGTTATTATTTGTTAACTCTATTTAATAGGTATTTCAATGTCAATTTTATACCATATCTATTAGTGTCATTTTAATAACATAATTTTTAAAAAACACTGTATTGCCATACAATCATCTTATAGATTTAATAGTCTCTTTTTGCTAAATGCCTTCAATGGAGCCCTCTCCTTAGTTGGGTCTTCAACTCGTGGTCTCTTTTTCAATGGTTCCTCACATTCATCTATGGTATCCATAAGGGTTCTTTTTGGTTTTGGAGTCGAACAGGTCATATTCGGAAGCTCGCCTTTAAATGGTACTCCAGGTGAAATACCGGAATCCATTTCTACATCCATGATGTCCTCTACATCCCATATTTTATCGGTATTGGTGTTGGTTTGTGGTGCAATTTCTGTTTGGCTGGTGACCTCAAACTCGCTCGATTCAGGTTTATCATAGGTTGGATAAATAGTATTCTCCTTTTTCAATGTATATTTTTCAGGGCATGTATTAGCATAATGCCCCGGTTTGTTACATTTATAACAAGTTATATTATTTATAAACTTGGTCGGTTGTGTTTTGTTAATACATTCATTCGCATAGTGTCCTTTTTTCTTACAAATATAACAATAAATGTTTTTCTGGCCCTGTTCATTTCCATATGCTTTATACCATAATTCATTTAACTTCAAACTCATTTCATTTAATTGTTGCTGCATACTCATGATTGTTACTGAATGATTGCCAAAGTAGTGAATAAATAATGTCTATGAAATAACCTATATTTATAGTAAACTGATGTAGTTATATTTAGATAATTAAAATATAAATAGATAATGTTTATTAATAGCTCAAAAGAGTGTATATAAGAATAAAAATCAAAATAACAAAATCAATCGTATAATAATGGCTACAAAATTAGTAGAATATTCAGATTCTTCTAGTAGTGATGAATCTTCAAATGAAGATTCTTCAAATGAATCTTCAAATGAAGAATCATCAAATAAAATATTATACACTAATGATAAATATTATAAAATTAATGAATTGAAAAGTAGAAAATCTAGAAAATATAGATCTCAAAGTAAAGTATATGATTTGACCTTTAACCAATATGATAAACCATTTGACTTTACTAATGAATTATTTAACAATTTAGTAACCCAAATAAAAGAAAAATCAAACGTACAACCAAATGATAAAATTAGATTTTCTATTACACATCCTACATTAGAATTTGGTATTCATATACCATTTAATGATGCTGAAAATATATCAGGAACAATATTATTGAATGAAATCGAAAGAGTAGGTCAAAGTAATAAAGAATTTAAAATACATGATAATGGTTTGAGAATTGAATTTACTCATACATCAATGCCTATTGGAGGTAATAGAAAAACAATGCATCATGGTAGTGAAAAAAGCATTGATAATATGATAAATATAAAACGTAGCATTATTAAAATTGAAAATAGTGAGGATAGTATGTGTTTAGCTAGATCTATTGTTGTATGTATGTGTAAATTAAATGATGATAAAAGTGATGAATGGAAAAAAAAAATGGAGGAAAATTAGAAAAACAGACAACCCTCTTCAAAAACAAGAAGCAGAAAAATTATTAAATAAAGTTGATATAGACATAAACCAGAAATGTGGTATTGAAGAATATAAAATAATACAAAATGAAATATATCCGGAATATATTATTAAAATACATCAACAACATGGAAAAGGTGAACATTTATTTGAACCATATAGAATGACTGATAATAGTAAAGTTATACATTTATATTATCATGATAATCATTATGATAGTATTATCTCAATCAGAGGTTTTTTTTGGGTATAGTTATTTTTGTGAATATTGTGATGTAGGTTATAGTAATAAAGAACACCATAAATGTAATAATATATGTAAATGTTATTCGCATGAATTATGTGAAAAAAAAGTACCCGTTCATTGTAATACTTGCAGGCGTTGGTTTGTTAGTATATCATGTTATGAAAATCATAAAACAATTAAAGGAAAACATAAGAAAAATATATGTTCGTCTGTACAGTTATGTAAAAAATGTGATACTCTATTAATAGAAAGTAAAAAAAATCATATATGTCCAGGGTTTAAGAAATGTAAATATTGTAAATTAATAGTGTCATTGGACCATGATTGTTATATACCAATATATGTATCTGAACCATTAAAACAAGGACCTAAAATAGTACCCTATATATTTTATGACTTTGAATGGCAATTTGATGATGGGGAACATAAACCAAATTATTGTGTAGCTCAACGGGCATGTGACAAATGTATTTGTAAATCAGTTACCGAATATTGTGACCATTGTAATAATATTGAAGGTGAAAAACAAATGATATTTGAAGGTGAAAATACATTACAAGAATTCTGTAAATGGTTATTTAGTCCTATTCATAATTATTCAACAGTAATAGCTCATAATGGAAGAGGATATGATACACAATTTGTTTTAAGATATTTAATTACACATGGTACAATTAAACATGATTTAATTATGAATGGGAATAATATTATGTTATTAAAATATAAAAATATAAGATTAATAGATTCCTTAAATTTTATAGGAATGCCTTTAGCATCATTCCCAAAAACATTTGGATTAAAAGAATTAGCTAAAGGTTGGTTTCCTTTTTGGGGTAATATTAGTCAATATCAAAACTATATTGGGCCATATTTACCATTAGACTATTACAAACCAGGGTGTATGAAGCCTGAAAATCGTGAAATATTTATGAAATGGTATGAAGATAAAATTAAAAATCAAGAATTTTTTGATTTTAGAAAAGAAATGAAACAATATTGTATATCAGATGTCGATATTTTAAGAAGAGGTTGCAGGGAGTTTATAATACAATTTCTAAATAGTGATCAAATTAACCCCTTTAGGGAAGCAATAACATTACCCCAAGCTTGTAATAAAGCATGGAGGAAAAATTATATGCCTAAAAATAGTCTTGGGGTCATATCTGATAGTGGATATCCTAACAAAACAAAATATTCTATTAAAGGAGTAAGATGGCTTCAGGCATATAGTTCTGATTTAAATAAGAAAATTTGTCATGCATTAAATGGAGGTGAGAAAAAATAGGTAAATATCATGTAGATGGATATTGTGATGGTGTAATATATGAATTTCTGGGTTGTTTATATCACGGATGTGAGAGGTGTTATCCAAATAGAAAATATATTAACCCATATACAAAAAAAACAATGTGGCAGCTTCATGAAGAAACTATTAAACGATTTAACGAATTAAAAATATTAGGTTATAAAATTATTTATATATGGGAATGTGATTTTGATAATTATAAGAATATCAATATCCAATATAAGAATAATATAAATGTATTATACCCATATAGAGAGCCTATTAAACCTAGAGATGCTCTATTTGGAGGTAGAACAAATGCTGTAAAATTATATCATAAAATAAAAGATGATGAACAAATAAAATATGTTGATATATGTTCTTTATATCCATATGTTAATAAATATAAAAAATATCCATGTGGACATCCAAATATAATAAGTCCGGAACAAATTGATATTAAATATATTAGAGACTATCAGGGTTTGATAAAATGTAAAATACTACCCCCTCAAACATTATGGATGCCTGTATTACCAATACATTGTAATAAAAAAATGATATTTACTCTATGTTATACATGTGCTAAGAATGAAGATAATTATTGCAAACATACAGAAAATCAAAGAGCATTGATTGGTACATGGACAACTGTAGAAATACAGAAAGCGCTAGATAAAGGTTATCAAATATTAGAAACATATCAAATATGGCATTGGAGTAATTGGAGTTCAGATGTATATAAACAATATATCGATAAGTATTTAAAAATGAAACAAGAGGCTAGTGGCTACCCAAATTGGGTTAAAAATGAAGATGATGAAAATATGTTTAAAACTGATTATTTTGATGCAGAAGGTATTGTACTTGAACATATTGAATATAATCCTGGTAAACGAGCATTTGCAAAAACTATGCTTAATTGTATATGGGGTAAAAATGCTCAAAATAACAAATTACCCCATTGTGAATATATTAGTAAAGTCTCAAGATTTTTTGATATTATGAATGATAGTAATATTGAAGTCGATAGTATTGATATGTTTGATCATGATAATTTCATATTAGTGAATTATAAAGATTTAACTGATGAAATTGAACCTCATTCATCAGCTAATGTTGTAGTTGCATCATTTGTAACTGCATATGCAAGATTAGAATTGTATGCAGCTCTTGAACTATTAGATGATAGAGTGTTATACTTTGATACAGACAGTATTATATTTGTATATAAACCAGGAGAATATAATATTCCTATTGTAGATAGTCGTTTAGGTAAATGGACGGATGAAGTCCCTAATGGGAAAATTATAAGCTATGTTGGTTTAGGGCCTAAAAATTATGGGTATCAATATGATGTAAATGGACATATATTCACTAAATGTAAAGTAAAAGGAATTACATTAGATTACAATACATCTCAAAAAGTAAACTTTGAATCTATGATTAAATGTATAAATGATAGAAAAAATTATTCTATACATATCACATATGAGTCTCGTATTAAAAAATCTAAAAATAGAAAGGTCACTAGTGAAACTCAG
>CM026402.1:984451-1022922 GCA_014843695.1 Archivesica marissinica
ATGTGTGTGTGTGTGTTATACTGATGTGTGTGTTATACTTATGTGTGCTATACTGATGTGTGTGTTATACTGATGTGCGTGTTATACTGATGTGTGTGTTATACTGCTGTGTGAGTTATACCGATGTGTGTTTTATACTGCTGTGTGTTATACTGTTGTGTGTGTGCTATACTGATGTGTGTGTTATACTGATGTGCGTGTTATACTGTGTGTTATACTGCTGTGTGTGTTATACTTCTGTATCTTATACTGTTGTGTGTGTTATACTGATGTGTGTTATACTGATGTGTGTGTTATACTGCTGTATCTTATACTGTTGTGTGTGTTATACTGCTGTATCTTATACTGTTGTGTGTGTTATACTACTGTATCTTATACTGTTGTATGTGTTATACAGCTGTATGTTATACTGCTGTGCGTGTTATACTTCTGTATCTTATACTGTTGTGTGTGTTATACTGCTGTATCTTATACTGTTGTGTGTGTTATACAGCTGTGTGTTATACTGCTGTGCGTGTTATACTGATGTGTGTGCTATACTGGTGTATGTGTGTTATACTGATGTGTTGTGTATGTTATACTGTTGTGTGTGTTATAATGATGTGTGTTATACTGTTGTGTGTTATACTGATGTTTGTTATACTGATGTGTGTTATACTGATGTGTGTGTTATACTGCTGTATCTTATACTGTTGTGTGTGTTATACTGCTGTATCTTATACTGTTGTGTGTGTTATACTACTGTATCTTATACTGTTGTATGTGTTATACAGCTGTATGTTATACTGCTGTGCGTGTTATACTTCTGTATCTTATACTGTTGTGTGTGTTATACTGCTGTATCTTATACTGTTGTGTGTGTTATACAGATGTGTGTTATACTGCTGTGCGTGTTATACTGATGTGTGTGCTATACTGGTGTATGTGTGTTATACTGATGTGTTGTGTATGTTATACTGTTGTGTGTGTTATAATGATGTGTGTTATACTGTTGTGTGTTATACTGATGTTTGTTATACTGATGTGTGTTATACTGATGTGTGTGTTATACTGATGTGTGTTGTACTGTTGTGTGTGTGTTATACTGATGTGTGTTATACTGTTGTGTGTGTTATACTGATGTGTGTTATACTGTTGTGCGTGTTATACTGATGTGTGTTATACTGATGTGCGTGTTATACTGATGTGTGTGTTATACTGATGTATGTTATACTGTTGTGTGTGTTATACTGATATGTGTGTTATACTGATGTGCGTGTTATACTGCTGTGTGTGTTATACTGCTGTATGTTATACTGTTGTGTGTGTTATAGTGATGTGTGTTATACTGCTGTGCGTGTTATACTGCTGTGTGTGCGTGCTATACTGATGTGTGTGTTATAGTGATGTGTGTTATACAGATGTGTGTGTTATACTACTGTGTGTGTTATACTGATGTGTATGTTATACTGATGTGTGTGTTATACTGATGTGTGTTATACTGTTGTGCGTGTTATACTGATGTGTGTGTTATACTGTTGTGTGTGTGTTATACTGATGTGTTTGTTATACTGATGTGTGGGTTATATTGTTGTGTGTGTAATACTGATGTGTGTGTTATACTGATGTGTGTGTTATACTGATGTGTGTTATAATGATGTGTGTTATACTGATGTGCGTGCTATACTGCTGTGTGTGTTATACTGATGTGTGTGTTATACTGCTCTGTGTGTTATACTGATGTGTGTGTTATACTGATGTGCGTGCTATACTGATATGTGTGTTATACTGATGTGTGTTATACTGATGTGTGTTATACTGATGTGTGTGCTATACTGATGTGTATGTGTGTGTTATACTGATGTGTGTTATACTGCTGTGTGTTATACTGATGTGTGTGTTATACTGATATTCGTCTATACTGATGTTTGTGTTATACTGATGTTTGTTATACTGATGTGTGTGTGTGTTATACTGCTGTGTGTTATACTGCTGTGTGTTATACTGTTGTGTGTTATACTGCTGTGTGTGTTATACTGGTGTGTGTGCTATACTCCTGTGTGTTGTACTGATATGTGTGTTATACTGCTGTGTGTTATACTGATGTGTGTGTGTGTTATACTGATGTGTGTGTTATACTGCTGTGTGTTATACTGATGTGTGTGTTATACTTCTGTATCTTATACTGTTGTGTGTGTTATACTGCTGTATCTTATACTGTTGTGTGTGTTATACAGCTGTGTGTTATACTGCTGTGCGTGTTATACTGATGTGTGTGCTATACTGGTGTATGTGTGTTATACTGATGTGTTGTGTATGTTATACTGTTGTGTGTGTTATAATGATGTGTGTTATACTGTTGTGTGTTATACTGATGTGTGTTATACTGATGTGTGTTATACTGATGTGTGTGTTATACTGCTGTATCTTATACTGTTGTGTGTGTTATACTGCTGTATCTTATACTGTTGTGTGTGTTATACTACTGTATCTTATACTGTTGTATGTGTTATACAGCTGTATGTTATACTGCTGTGCGTGTTATACTTCTGTATCTTATACTGTTGTGTGTGTTATACTGCTGTATCTTATACTGTTGTGTGTGTTATACAGATGTGTGTTATACTGCTGTGCGTGTTATACTGATGTGTGTGCTATACTGGTGTGTGTGTGTTATACTGATGTGTTGTGTATGTTATACTGTTGTGTGTGTTATAATGATGTGTGTTATACTGTTGTGTGTTATACTGATGTGTGTTATACTGATGTGTGTTATACTGATGTGTGTGTTATACTGATGTGTGTTGTACTGTTGTGTGTGTGTTATACTGATGTGTGTTATACTGTTGTGTGTGTTATACTGATGTGTGTTATACTGTTGTGCGTGTTATACTGATGTGTGTTATACTGATGTGCGTGTTATACTGATGTGTGTGTTATACTGCTGTATGTTATACTGTTGTGTGTGTTATACTGATATGTGTGTTATACTGATGTGCGTGTTATACTGCTGTGTGTGTTATACTGCTGTATGTTATACTGTTGTGTGTGTTATAGTGATGTGTGTTATACTGCTGTGCGTGTTATACTGCTGTGTGTGCGTGCTATACTGATGTGTGTGTTATAGTGATGTGTGTTATACAGATGTGTGTGTTATACTACTGTGTGTGTTATACTGATGTGTATGTTATACTGATGTGTGTGTTATACTGATGTGTGTTATACTGTTGTGCGTGTTATACTGATGTGTGTGTTATACTGTTGTGTGTGTGTTATACTGATGTGTTTGTTATACTGATGTGTGGGTTATATTGTTGTGTGTGTAATACTGATGTGTGTGTGTTATACTGATGTGTGTGTTATACTGATGTGTGTTATAATGCTGTGTGTGTTATACTGATGTGCGTGCTATACTGCTGTGTGTGTTATACTGATGTGTGTGTTATACTGCTCTGTGTGTTATACTGCTGTGTGTGTTATACTGATGTGCGTGCTATACTGATATGTGTGTTATACTGATGTGTGTTATACTGATGTGTGTTATACTGATGTGTGTGCTATACTGATGTGTATGTGTGTGTTATACTGATGTGTGTGTTATACTGCTGTGTGTTATACTGATGTGTGTGTTATACTGATATTCGTCTATACTGATGTTTGTGTTATACTGATGTGTGTTATATTGTTGTCCATGCTATACTGCTGTGTGTTATACTGCTGTGTGTGTTATACTGCTGTGTGTGTTATACTGCTGTGTGTGTTATACTGCTCTGTGTGTTATACTGATGTGTGTGTTATACTGCTGTGTGTTATATTGTTGTGTGTGTGTGTGTTATACTGATGTGTGTGTTATACTGCTGTGTGTTATACTGATGTGTGTGTTATACTGATGTGCGTGCTATACTGATGTTTGTGTTATACTGATGTGTGTTATACTGATGTGTGTATGTGTGTGTGTTATACTGATGTGTGTTATACTGCTGTGTGTTATACTGATGTGTGTGTGTGTTATACTGCTGTGTGTGTTATACTGATGTGTGTGTTATACTGTTGTGTGTGTTGTACTGATGTGTGTTATACTGATGTGTGTGTTATACTGATGTGTGTGTTATACTGATGTGTGTGTCATACTGCTGTGTGTCTTATACTGATGTGTGTGTTATACTGATGTGTGTGTTATACTGATGTGTGTGTTATACTGATGTGTGTGTTATACTAATGTTTGTGTTATACTGATGTGTGTGTTATACTGATGTGTATGTGTGTGTGTTATACTGTTTTGTGTGTTATACTGCTGTGTGTGTGTTATACTGATGTATGTGCTATGCTGCTGTGTGTGTTATACTGCTTTGTGTGTTATACTGCTGTGCTAGTTATACTGCTGTGTGTGTTATACATATGTGTGTGTGTGTGTGTGTGTGTTATATTGATGTGTGTGTTATACTGATGTGTGTTTGTTTGTTATATGGGGGTGGGTGGGAGTTGTGGGTGATTTGGGTTTTGGTGGGTTGTGGGTGGTGTGTGTTGGTGGGTGTTTGTGGATGGGTGGGTTTGTTTGGTTGCTTGTGTGTGTGTGTGTGTGTGTGTGTGTGTGTGTGTGTGTGTGTGTGTGTGTGTGTGTGTGTGTGTGTGTGTTGTGTGTGTGCGTGTGTGTGTGTGTGTGTGTGTGTGTGTGTGGGTGTTTGTGCGTCTTGGGTGCGTGTTTTTGTGAGGGGTGTGGGTATGTGATTATGACAATTGTTGATTATGTTGAGGCAAGTCGTGTAGAATGGATGATATTGTAGATTGTGTTGACGAGAGTTGGGTAGAATGAATGGTATTATAGATTGTGTTGATGTGAGTTGTGTAAAATGGATGGTATTGTAGATTATGTTGTTGAAAATCGTGTAGAATGAATGGTATTGTAGATTGTGTTGATGTGAGTTGTGTAAAATGGATGGTATTGTAGATTATGTTGTCGAAAGTCGTGTAGAATGAATGGTATTTTAGATTGTGTTAACGAGAGTTGTATAAAATGAATGGTATTGTAGATTGTGGTGACGAGAGTTGGGTAGAATGGGTTGTATTGTAGATTGTGTTGACGAGAGTCGTGTATAATGGATGATATTGTAGATTATGTGTCGAAAGTCGTGTAGAATGAATGGTATTGTTGATTGTGTTGATGTGAGTTTTGTAAAATGGATGGTATTGTAGAGTATGTTGTCGAAAGCCGTGTAGAATGAATTGTATTGTAGATTGTGTTGACGAGAGTCGTGTGGAATGGATGGTATTATAGATTGTGTTGACGAGAGTCGTGTAGAATGGGTGGCATTGTAGATTGTGTTGACGAGAGTCATGTAGAATGGATGGTATTATAGATTGTGTTGATGAGAGTTGGGTAGAATGGATGGTATTGTAGATTGTGTTGACGAGAGTTGGGTAGAATGGATGGTATTATAGATTGTGTTGACGAGAGTCGTGTAGAATGGATGGTATTGTAGATTATGTTGACGAGAGTTGGGTAGAATGGGTAGTATTGTAGATTGTGTTGACGAGAGTCGTGTAGAATGGATGGTATTGTAGATTATGTTGACGAGAGTTGGGTAGAATGGGTGGTATTGTAGATTATGTTGACGAGAGTTGGGTAGAATGGATGGTATTGTAGATTGTGTTGACAAGAGTCGTGTATGGATGGCATTGTAGATTGTGTGACGCAAGTCGTGTAGAATGGATGGTATTGTAGATTGTGTTGACGAGAGACATGTAGAATGGATGGCATTGTAGATTGTGTTGACGAGAGTTGAATAGAATGGATGGTATTGTAGATTGTGTTGACGAGAGTTGGGTAGAATGGATGGTATTGTAGATTGAGTTGACGAGAGTCATGTAGAATGGTGGTATTGTAGATTGTTTTGACGAGAGTTGGGTAGAATGGATGGTATTGTAGATTGTGTTGACGAGAGTTGGGTAGAATGGGTGGTATTGTAGATTGTGTTGACGAGAGTTGGGTAGAATGGTGGTATTGTAGATTGTGTTGACGAGAGTTTGGTAGAACGGTGGTATTGTAGATTATGTTGACGACAGTTGGGTAGAATGGATGGTATTTTAGATTGTGTTGACGAGAGTCGTGGAGAATGGATGGTATTGTAAATTGTGTTGACGAGAGTCATGTATAATGGATGGTATTGTAGATTATGTTGACAAGAGTTGGGTAGAATGGATGGTATTGTAGATTGTGTTGACGAGAGTCGTGGAGAATGGATGGTATTGTAGATTGTGTTGACGAGAGTCGTGGAGAATGGATGGTATTGTAGATTGTGTTGACGAGAGTCGTGGAGAATGGATGGTATTGTAGATTGTGTTGACGAGAGTCGTGTAGAATGAATGGTATTGTAAATTGTGTTGACGAGAGTCGTGGAGAATGGATGGTATTGTAGATTTTGTTGACGAGAGTCGTGTAGAATGAATGGTATTGTAAATTGTGTTGACGAGAGTCGCGTAGAATGGATGGCATTGTAGATTGTGTTGACGAGAGTCGCGTAGAATGAATGGTATTGTAGATTGTGTTGATGAGAGTCATGTAGAATGGATGGTATTATAGATTGTGTTGACAAGTGTCGCGTAGAATGATGGTATTGTAGATTTTGTTGACGAGAGTTGTGTAGAATAATGGTATTGTAGATTATGTTGACGAGAGTTGGGTAGAATGGATGGTATTGTAGATTGTTTTGACAAGAGTCGTGTATGGATGGCATTGTAGATTGTGTGACGCAAGTCGTGTAGAATGGATGGTATTGTAGATTGTGTTGACGAGAGTCATGTAGAATGGATGGAATTGTAGATTGTGTTGACGAGAGTTGATTAGAATGGATGGTAATGTAGATTGTGCTTACGAGAGTCATGTAGAATGAATGGTATTGTAGATTGTGTTGACGAGAGTTGGGTAGAATGAATGGTATTGTAGATTGAGTTGACGAGAGTCATGTAGAATGGTGGTATTGTAGATTGTGTTGACGAGAGTTGGGTAGAATGGATGGTATTGTAGATTGTGTTGACGAGAGTTGGGTAGAATGGTGGTATTGTAGATTGTGTTGACGAGAGTTGTGTAGAATGGATGGTATTGTAGATTGTGTTGACGAGAGTCGTGGAGAATGGATGGTATTGTAGATTGTTTTGACGAGAGGTGTGTAGAATAATGGTGTTGTAGATTATGTTGACGAGAGTTGTGTAGAATGGATGGTATTGTAGATTGTGTTGATGTGAGTTGTGTAGAATGGATGGTATTGTAGATTGTGTTGACGAGAGTTGGGTAGAATGGATGGCATTGTAGATTGTGTTGACGAGAGCCGTGTAGAATGGGTGGCATTGTAGATTATGCTGACGAGAGTCGTGTAGAATGGATGGCATTGTAGATTGTGTTGACGAGAGTCGCGTAGAATGGATGGTATTGTAGATTGTGTTGACGAGAGTCGTGGACAATGGATGGTATTATAGATTGTGTTGACGAGAGTCGTGTATAATGGATGGTATTGTAGATTATGTTGACGAGAGTTGGGTAGAATGGATATTATTGTAGATTGTGTTGACAACAGTCGTGTAGAATGGATGGTATTGTAGATTATGTTGACGATAGTCATGTAGAAAGGATGGTATTGTAGATTATGTTGACGAGAGTTGGGTAGAATGGATGGTATTGTAGATTTTGTTGACGAGAGTCGCGTAGAATGGATGGTATTGTAGATTGTGTTGACGAGAATCATGTAGAATGAATGGTATTGTAGATTGTGTTGACGAGAATCGTGGAGAATGGATGATATTGTAGATTGTGTTGACGAGAGTCATGTAGAATGGATGGTATTGTAGATTGTGTTGACGAGAGTCGTGGAGAATGGATGGTATTGTAGATTGTGTTGACGAGAGTCGTGTAGAATGAATGGTTTTGTAAATGGTGTTTACGAGAGTCGTGTAGAATGAATGGTATTGTAGATTGTGTTGACGAGAGTCGTGTAGAATGAATGGTATTGTAAATTGTGTTGACGAGAGTCGTGGAGAATGGATGGTATTGTAGATTGTGTTGACGAGAGTTGTGTAGAATGAATTGTATTGTAAATTGTGTTGACGAGAGTCGCGTAGAATGGATGGCATTGTAGATTGTATTGACGAGAGTCGCGTAGAATGAATGGTATTTTAGATTGTGTTGACGAGAGTCATGTAGAATGGATGGTATTATAGATTGTGTTGACAAGTGTCGCGTAGAATGATGGTATTGTAGATTTTGTTGACGAGAGTTGTGTAGAATAATGGTATTGTAGATTATGTTGACGAGAGTTGTGTAGAATTGATGGTTTTGTAAATTGTGGTGACTAGAGATGTGTAGAATGGATGTCATTGTAGATTTTGTTGACGAGAGGCGTGGAGAATGGATGGTATTGTAGATAATGTTGACTAGAGTCATGTAGAATGGATGGCACAGTAGATTGTGTTGACGCAAGTCGTGTAGAATGGATGGTATTGTAGATTGTGTTGACGAGAATTTTCTGTCCCGCATTCTGTCCCGCATTCTGCCTCGCATTCTGTCCCGCATTCTGCCTCGCATTCTGTCCCGCATTATGTCCTGTATTCTGTCCCGCATTCTGTCCCGCATTCTGTCCCACATTCTGTCCTGCATTCTGTCCCGCATTCTGTCCCGCATTCTGTCCCGTATTCTGCACCGCATTCTGTCCCGCATTCTGTCCCGCCTGTCCCGCATTCTGTCCCGCATTCAATCAATTGTGTTCGAATGAATTCGGATGAATTTGTAGTAGCAATGCATTTATACTTGAACAATGCATTGTTTGGCTTTTTGTGATGTAATGTCGCTTTAAATGTATGTTTCCTTCAGGACATTTTAATGGGTTTGAGTGTTGGAATGGTATCTTTAATTATCTTAATTCTGAATTAATCACCGACTTCTTGTCGATATTCACATGCATCACAATATTCCGTTGTCGTCGTAGGCACATATCATACATATTTCCAATCTATTTTAGAACACTATAATTATACATGTATGCCTTTTATTCTATCACTCAGTTGGCGTGGGTGGCCTCCTGGGCCGAGTGGTTACGGTATTTGTCTTCAAATCACTTGCCCCTTACCGCTGTATGTTCGAATTTCACTGGTGATGTGTTTAGTTTAATCATATTTTATTGAAAATCAATAGTAAATATGTCATACACATAAAGGTACAATGCATAGCATGAAAATGCAAATGGGTTGGGCCAAAATCATGCGGACGATCGGTGCTTCTATCTCCAAAATCTTTCCTAAAATACTGCTCAAATGGGCACCCGGTGATGTTCCTCCACAACTAATAACTGGAGAATTGCGAAATAAGATAATGTTGGTGTCATTCTAAACCAAGTCAGAAAGCAAACACTCAGCTGACAGGAGATTACACACTGATAAACCCATTGCATGACTAGTTTCATGTTGCTATGCACAATTTTGCTTCATTACCGAGTGCAATAGATATTTCATTGTCAACACACACACAAGTAGCTCGATATCAGGCCCACATGCCCCTAATATATCAAGTATTCAATTATTAATTAACTAACTACGTCATAAGACTCCAGTATATGATATGATGAATCGAAACGATACCTTGGCGATAATATAACTGTCACTTAATATACAGCAGAAAGCGTGTAAAACGTAATATATAATTGGCTAAATGCACAACCCGGTATTTAGAGAAACGGATAATCAGTAATATATTGAAATGTCATTGAACGAATAGAGACTCCAGATATGTCCCGTCCCAGCAGATCTAACCTAGTATATATCCATTGCACGTAAGTGTGTGCGTGCGTGGGTGCGTGGGTGCGTGGGTGCGTGCGTGCCGTGCGTGCGTGCGTATATAATGTTTGATAACCATGTATTGCGCTGCTCCAGCCTAGATGTATATATATATAGATATGCTTATATATATAATGTTTGATAAGCATGTATTGCGCTGCTCCAGCCTAGATGTATATATATAGATATGCTTATATATAATGTTTGATAAGCATGTATTGCGCTGCTCCAGCCTAGATGTATATATATAGATATGCTTATATATATAATGTTTGATAAGCATGTATTGCGCTGCTCCAGCCTAGATGTATATATATAGATATGCTTATATATAATGTTTGATAAGCATGTATTGTGCTGCTCCAGCTTAGATGAGTGTGTATATATAGTGTACAGTGTAATGCATCACAAACGGTAAATGTTGTATATTCCGTGCATGGGCTACTCTCATAGTACAGAGAAGGAATACATTAATCTCTATATCTGTCTAAAAATAAAAGCCAAAGTAGCGAATATACATAAAAACAATTTAGCGTAATTCCAGTGTAGGCAGACACATATACGCAATTAAGGCAATTAAGCCTAAATGTGAAGCGCTTGATCATGAGAAACTTTCAGATATTTAAATTCCACAGAGAGATAGTACTCCTATCTATCGTAGTTTCTCGTACATATAGTACTTCTATGATTACTTCTAATTTGATATTGGCGTTTTTAATCGCTCTACTTTATATAGTAACACACATGATTTACAAACAATACTAAATATAGCATTACGTTAGGTCACGGTAACACATAGTTCCGATGTAATGATGTCAATGTAACGCATAGTGTTGAGGTAATGATGTCAATGTAACACATAGTACCGAGGTAATGATGTCAATGTAACACATAATACCGAGGTAATGATGTCAATGTAACACATAGTGCCGATGTATTGATGTCAATGTAACACATAGTACCGAGGTAATGATGTCAATGTAACACATACTACCGAGGTAATGATGTCAATGTAAGACATAATGCCGATGTATTGATGTCAATGTAACACATAGTGCCGAGGTATTGATGTCAATGTAACACATAGTGCCGATGTAATGATGTCAATGTAACACATAGTGCCGATGTAATGATGTCAATGTAACACATAGTGCCGATGTAATGATGTCAATGTAACACATAATACCGAGGTAATGATGTCAATGTAACACAGAGTGCCGAGGTAATGATGTCAATGTAACACATAGTACCGAGGTAATGATGTCAATGTAACACACAGTGCCGAGGTAATGATGTCAATGTAACACACAGTGCCGATGTAATGATGTCAATGTAACACATTGTACCGATGTAATGATGTCAATGTAACACATAATGCCTAGGTAATGGGGTCAAGGTAACACATAGTGCCGATGTAATGATGTCAATGTAACACATAATGCCTAGGTGATGATGTCAATGTAACACATAGTACCGATGTAATGATGTCAATGTAACACATAATGCCTAGGTAATGATGTCAATGTAACACATAATGCCGATGTAATGATGTCAATGTAACACATAGTACCGAGGTAATGATGTCAATGCAACATATAGTACCGATGTAATGATGTCAATGTAACACATAGTACCGAGGTAATGATGTCAATGTAACACATAGTACCGAGGTAATGATGTCAATGCAACACATAATGCCTAGGTAATGTTGTCAATGTAACATATAGTACCGATGTAATGATGTCAATGTAACACATAATGCCGATGTAATGATGTTAATGTAACACATAGTACCGAGGTAATGATGTCAATGCAACACATAGTACCGAGGTAATGATGTCAATGCAACACATAGTACCGAGGTAATGATGTCAATGTAACACATAGTACCGAGGTAATGATGTCAATGTAACACATAGTGCCGAGGTAATGGGGTCAAGGTAACACATAGTGCCGATGTAATGATGTCAATGTAACACACAGTGCCAAGGTATTGATGTCAATGTAACACATATTACCGATGTAATGATGTCAATGTAACACACACTGCCGATGTAATGGTATCAATGTAGCACATAGTACCGATGTAATGATGTGACTGTAACACATAGTACCGATGTAATGATGTCAATGTAACACAAACTGCCGATGTAATGATATCAATGTAACACATAGTACCGATGTAATGATGTAATGATGTGATTGTAACACATAGTACCGATGTAATGATGTCAATGTAACACACACTGCCGATGTAATGATATCAATGTAACACATAGTACCGATGTAATGATGTGACTATAACACATAGTACCGATGTAATGATGTCAATGTAACACATAATGCCTAGGTAATGATGTCAATGTAACACATATTACCTAGGTAATGATGTCAATGTAACACATAATGCCTAGGTAATTATGTCAATGTAACACATATTACCGAGATAATGATGTCAATGTAACACATAATGCCTAGGTAATTATGTCAATGTAACACACAGTGCCGAGGTAATGATGTCAATGTAACACATAGTACCTAGGTAATGATGTCAATGTAACACATAATGCCTAGGTAATTATGTCAATGTAACACACAGTGCCGAGGTAATGATGTCAATGTAGCACATTGTACCGAGGTAATGATGTCATTGTAACACATAATGCCGAGGTAATGATGTCAATGTAACACATAATACCAAGGTAATGATGTCAATGTAACACATAATGCCTAGGTAATGATGTCAATGTAACACATAATGCCTAGGTAATGATGTCAATGTAACACATAATGCCGATGTATTGATGTCAATGTAACACATAGTACCGAGGTAATGATGTCAATGTAACACATAGTACCGAGGTAATGATGTCAATGTAACACATAGTACCGAGGTAATGATGTCAATGTAACACATAGTACCGAGGTAATGATGTCAATGTAACACATAATGCCTAGGTAATGATGTCAATGTAACACATAGTACCGAGGTAATGATGTCAATGTAACACACAGTGCCGAGGTAATGATGTCAATGTAACACATAGTACCGAGGTAATGATGTCAATGTAACACACAGTACCGAGGTAATGGTGTCAATGTAACACATAGTACCGAGGTAATGATGTCAATGTAACACATAGTACCGATGTAATGATGTCAATGTAACACATAATGCCGAGGTAATGATGTCAATGTAACACATAGTACCGATGTAATGATGTCAATGTAACACATAGTACCGAGGTAATGATGTCAATGTAACACATAGTACCGATGTAGTGATGTCAATATAACACATAATGCCGAGGTAATGATGTCAATGTAACACATAGTACCGATGTAATGATGTCAATGTAACACATAATGCCGAGGTAATGATGTCAATGTAACACATAGTACCGAGGTAATGATGTCAATGTAACATATAGTACCGAGGTAATGATGTCAATATAACATATAGTACCGAGGTAATGATGTCAATGTAACATATAATGCCTAGGTAATGATGTCAATGTAACACATAGTACCGAGGTAATGATGTCAATGTAACACATAGTACCGAGGTAATGATGTCAATGTAACACATAATGCCTAGGTAATGATGTCAATGTAACACATAATGCGAAGGTAATCAGTGACGATCGGCACTCTCCGTCTGTGACGGAAATTGCCGACGTTCAGCGAATCAACCCCAGGTGAGCAGTTGTCAATGTATTGTATTGTACATTTCCAATCGTTTCGTATATTGTATGTACATGAATGTGAGTTGCATGTATGCATTGGCTCCTGGCAAGATCTAATCCATTCACTGGACTTTCTTAGCTGTCTCTCAGCTTGGCTACTTGCAAGATCTAATCCATTCACTGGACTCGCTTAACTCTCTCTCAGCTTGACTACTTGCAAGATCTAATCCATTCACTGGACTTTCTTAACTGTCTCTCAGCTTGACTACTTGCAAGATCTAATCCATTCACTGGACTTTCTTAACTGTCTCTCAGCTTGGTTCCTTGCAAGATCTAATCCATTCACTGGACTTTCTTAACTGTCTCTCAGCTTGGCTCCTTGCAAGATATAATCCATTCACTGGACTTTCTTAACTGTCTCTCAGCTTGACTACTTGCAAGATCTAATCCATTCACAAGACTTTCTTAACTGTCTATCAGCTTGGCTCCTTGCAAGATCTAATCCATTCACTGGACTTTCTTAGCTGTCTCTCAGCTTGGCTCCTTGCAAGATCTAATCCATTCACTGGACTTTCGTATCTGTCTCTCAGCTTGGCTCCTTGCAAGATCTAATCCATTCACTGGACTTTGTTAACTGTCTCTCAGCTTGCCTCCTTGCAAGATCTAATCCATTCACTAGACTTTCTTAACTGTCTCTCAGCTTGGCTCCTTGCACGATCTAATCCATTCACTGGAATTTCTTAACTGTCTCTCATCTTGACTACTTGCAAGATCTAATCCATTCACTGGACTTTCTTAACTGTCTCTCAGCTTGGCTCCTTGCAAGATCTAATCCATTCACTGGACTTTCGTATCTATCTCTCAGCTTGGCTCCTTGCAAGATCTAATCCATTCACCGGACTTTCTTAACTGTCTCTCAGCTTGGCTACTTGCAAGATCTAATCCATTCACTGGACTTTCTTAGCTGTCTCTCAGCTTGGCTACTTGCAAGATCTAATCCATTCACTGGACTTTCTTAGCTGTCTCTCAGCTTGGCTACTTGCAAGATCTAATCCATCACTGGACTTTCTTAACTGTCTCTCAGCTTGGCTACTTGCAAGATCTAATCCATTCACTGGAATTTCTTAACTGTCTCTCAGCTTGGCTACTTGCAAGATCTAATCCATTCACTGGACTTTCTTAATTGTCTCTCAGCTTGGCTACTTGCAAGATCTAATCCATTCACTGGAATTTCTTAACTGTCTCTCAGCTCAGAACGACTTATTAGCTAATGTGAGGTCATGTTTATTTAAAGTAACGTTGTAGAATAGAGATCTATAATAGACTATACAATTGAGATTGGATGCATTGTTTAGAGTAACGTTGTAGAATAGAGATCTATAATATACTATACAATTGATATTGGATGCATTGTTTAAAGTAACATTGTAGAATAGAGCTCTGTAATAGACTATATAATAGAGATCTATAATAGACTATACAATAGATATTGGATGAATTGTTTAAAGTAACGTTGTAGAATAGAGATCTATAATAGTCTATATGTAACGTTGTAGAATATAAATCTATAATAGACTATACAATATAAATCTATAATAGACTATACAATATAAATCTATAATAGACTATACAATAGAGATATATAATAGACTATTGAATAGAGATCTATAATAGACTATGCAATAGAGATATATAATAGACTATAGAATAGAGATCTATAATAGACTATACAATAGAGGTCTATAATAGACTATAGAATAGAGATCTATAATAGACTATACAATAGAGATCTATAATAGACTATACAATAGAGATCTATAATAGACTATACAATAGAGATCTATAATAGACTATACAATAGAGATATACAATATACTACACAATAGAGATATACAATAGACTATACAATAGAGATATGCAATAGACTATACAATAGAGATCTATAATAGACTATACAATAGAGATCTATAATAGACTATACAATAGAGATCTATAATAGACTATACAATAGAGATCTATAATAGACTATACAATAAAGATATACAATAGACTATACAATAGAGATATACAATAGACTATGCAATAGAGATCTATAATAGACTATACAATAGAGATCTATAATAGACTATACAATAGAGATCTATAATAGACTATACAATAGAGATCTATAATAGACTATACAATAGAGATATATAATAGACTATACAATATAGATATATAATAGACTATACAATAGAGATCTATAATAGACTATTGAATAGAGATCTATAATAGACTATACAATAGAGATATACAATAGACTATACAATAGAGATATACAATAGACTATACAATAGAGATATGCAATAGACTATACAATAGAGATCTATAATAGACTATACAATAGAGATATACAATAGACTATACAATAGAGATATATAATAGACTACACAATAGAGATATACAATAGACTATACAATAGAGATATACAATAGACTATACAATAGAGATATACAATAGACTATACAATAGAGATATATAATAGACTATACAATAGAGATATACAATATACTATACAATTGATATTGGGTGCATTGTTTAACACACTGTGATAAGATTTATTCACGACACTAAAATATAGTTATTCATTATGTATATATATTATATATGCTGTACATTGTATGAAAACAAATCCATCATGAAGAAGCTGCTAATGCCACAGCACTGAACAAACAGTTTCAGTCTGTCTTCAGCTCCAAATCCCCACTAAGACGTACCTCCATTTGTAAATTGAAAATTCATGACACAAATGGAAACATGAATGGTCAATCCATTCCAAACATGAAGTAGATCACAGGAAGTTCAAATGGTATAGAGAAACTTCTCAATAACCTGAACCCCCATAAGGCTAGTGGTCCTGACCAAATTAAGCCAATCATACGTAAAGCCTTGTCTAAAGAACTCTCACGTATCCGTGAAGTTTTATTCCAAAAATCCATCAACGAAGGATCACTGCCGGCGCAGTGGAAGTCAGCAAATGTTGCTCACATTTACAAAAAAGGTGCCAAGTCAAATCCCGCCATCTATAGGCCTATTTCACTGCCATGTGTTAGATATGCAAGGTTTTAGAACATATAGATTCCTCTTCGATAGTAAAACACTTCACTACCCACATTATTCTATACCATTTGCAGCATGGCTTTAGAGAAAAACGGTTATGCATGACCCAATTAGTAATGCTAGTCAATGACTTGGTCACCTCGGTACAATATCATATATATTCTCTGGAAATTCTGTACACTATCATATATATTCTCTGAAAATACTGTACACTACCATATATATTCTCTAGAAATACTGTACAATATCATATATAATTATTCTCTAGAAATACTGTACACTATCATATATATTCTCTGGAAATACTACGCGCTATCATATATATTCTCTTGAAATACTATTCGTTATGTTCACTGCTGTTTTAACGTACAACGTATTACAAGCGTCAAATTCAATAATTGGAAGCCAATGAAGGGAATCCGTCTTGTTTGTTTTAGATTAAGAGTACAACCCCAAGCTACGGCAGTCAACCGACATTACAGCCTTTTTCTCGTGATTTAAGTCAACAATATAGCAGAGAAATACCCTATAACTGCAATCAAAGTCATTAGTCCTAGTGTTACCTGCATTACTTACGTCTCGGCTGACCTCGTCAGTGCGTATACATTGCTGGCGCTCCTCACGGCGTGCACATTGCTGGCGCTTCTCACGGCGTGCACATTGCTGGAGCACCTCACGGCGTGCACATTGCTGAAGCAACTCACGGCGTGCACATTGCTGAAGCACCTCACGGCGTGCACATTGCTGAAGCACCTCACGGCGTGCACATTGCTGAAGCACCTCACGGGGTGCACATTGCTGAAGCACCTCACGGCGTGCACATTGCTGGAGCTCCTCGCAGCGTACACATTGCTGAAGCACCTCACGGCATGCACATTGCTGAAGCATCTCACGGCGTGCACATTGCTGAAGCACCTCACGGCGTGCACATTGCTGAAGCACCTCACGGCGTGCAAATTGCTGAAGCACCTCACGGCGTTCACATTGCTGAAGCATCTCACGGCGTGCACATTGCTGGAGCTCCTAACGGCGTGCACATTGCTGGAGCACCTCACGGCATGCACATTGCTGGAGCTCCTCACGGCGTGGAAATTGCTGGAGCTCCTCACATCGTGTACATTGCTGGAGCTCCTCATGGCGTGCACATTGCTGGAGCTCCTCATGGCTTGCACATTGCTGGAGCACCTCATGGCGTGCACATTGCTGGAGCTCCACTCAGCGTGCACATTGCTGGAGCACCTCATGGCTTGCACATTGCTGGAGCTCCTCATGGCTTGCACATTGCTGGAGCACCTGATGGCGTGCAAATTGCTGGAACACCTCATGGCTTGCACATTGCTGGAGCTCCTCATGGCTTGCATATTGCTGAAGCACCTCACGGCATGCACATTGCTGGAGCTCCTCAAGGCGTGCACATTGCTGGAGCTCCTCAAGGCGTGCATATTGCTGGATCTTCTCACGGCGTGCACATTGCTGAAGTTCCTCAAGGCGGGCACATTGCTGGAGCTCCTCACGGCGTGCACATTGCTGGAGCTCCTCACGGCGTGCACATTGATGGAGATCCTCACGGCGTGCATATTGTGGAGCTCCTCACTGCGTGCGCATTGCTGGAGCTCCTCATGGCGTGCACATTGATGGAGCTCCTCATGGCGTACACATTGATGGAGCTCCTCACGGCGTGCACATTGCTGGAGCTCCTCACTGCGTGCACTTTGCTGGAGATCCTCATGGCGTGCACATTGCTGTAGCTCCTCACGGCGTGCATATTGCTGTAGTTCCTCACGGCGTGTACATTGATGGAGCTCCTCACGGCGTGCACATGGCTGGATATCCTCACGGCGTGCACATTGCTGGAGCTCCTCACGGACTGCACATTGCTGGAGCTCCTCACTGCATGCACATTGCTGGAGCTCCTCACGGCATGCACATTGCTGGAGCTCCTCACGGCATGCACATTGCTGGAGCTTCTCACTGCGTGCGCATTGCTGAACATCCTCATGTCGTGCACATTGCTGGAGCTCCTCACGGCGTGCACATTGCTGGAGCTCCTCACGGCGTGCACATTGCTGGAGCTCCTCACTGCATGCACATTGCTGGAGCTCCTCATGGCATGCACATTTCTGGAGCTCCTCACGGCGTGCATATTGCAGGAGCTCCTCGTGGCGTGCACATTGATGGAGCTCCTAACGGCGTGCATATTGCTGGAACTCTTCACTGCGTGCACATTGCTGGAGCTCCTCACGGCGTGTACATTGATGGAGCTCCTCACGACGTGCACATTGCTGGAGCTCCTCACGGCATGCACATTGATGGACCTCCTCACGGCGTGCATATTGTGGAGCTCCTCACTGCGTGCGCATTGCTGGAGCTCCTCATGGCGTGCACATTGATGGAGCTCCTCACTGCATGCACATCGCTGAAGCACCTCACGGCGTGCACATTGCTGGAGATCCTCAAGGCTTGCACATTGCTGGAGGTCCTCATGGCATGCACATTGATGGAGCTCCTCACGGCATGCACATTGCTGGAGCTCCTCACTGTGTGCAAATTGCTGGATCTCCTCATGGCGTGCACATTGCTGGAGCTCCTCACGGCGTGCACATTGCTGGAGCTCCTCGTGGCGTGCACATTGCTGGAGTTCCTCACGGCGTGCACATTGCTGGAGCTCCTCACCGCGTGCATATTGCTGGAGATCCTCACGGCGTGCACATTGCTGGAGCTCCTCACTGCGTGCACATTGCTGGAGCTCCTCACAGCATGCATATTGCTGGAGCTCCTCATGGCGTGCACATTGCTGGAGCTCCTCATGGCGTGCACATTGCTGGAGCTCCTCACTGCGTGCACATTGATGGAGCTCCTCATGGCGTGCACATTGCTGAAGCTCCTAACGGCGTGCACATTGCTGGAGCTCTTCACTTCGTGCACATTGCTGGAGCTCCTCACGGCATTCACATTGATGGAGCTCCTCACGGCGTGCATATTGTGGAGCTCCTCACTGCGTGCGCATTGCTGGAGCTCCTCATGGCGTGCACATTGATGGATCTCCTCACTGCATGCACATTGCTGGAGTTCCTCATGGCCTGCACATTGATGGAGCTCCTCATGGCGTGCAAATTGCTGGAGCTCCTCACATCGTGTACATTGCTGGAGCTCCTCATGGCGTGCACATTGCTGGAGCTCCTCATGGCTTGCACATTGCTGGAGCACCTCATGGCGTGCACATTGCTGGAGCTCCACTCAGCGTGCACATTGCTGGAGCACCTCATGGCTTGCACATTGCTGGAGCTCCTCATGGCTTGCACATTGCTGGAGCACCTGATGGCGTGCAAATTGCTGGAACACCTCATGGCTTGCACATTGCTGGAGCTCCTCATGGCTTGCATATTGCTGAAGCACCTCACGGCATGCACATTGCTGGAGCTCCTCAAGGCGTGCACATTGCTGGAGCTCCTCAAGGCGTGCATATTGCTGGATCTTCTCACGGCGTGCACATTGCTGAAGTTCCTCAAGGCGGGCACATTGCTGGAGCTCCTCACGGCGTGCACATTGCTGGAGCTCCTCACGGCGTGCACATTGATGGAGATCCTCACGGCGTGCATATTGTGGAGCTCCTCACTGCGTGCGCATTGCTGGAGCTCCTCATGGCGTGCACATTGATGGAGCTCCTCATGGCGTACACATTGATGGAGCTCCTCACGGCGTGCACATTGCTGGAGCTCCTCACTGCGTGCACTTTGCTGGAGATCCTCATGGCGTGCACATTGCTGTAGCTCCTCACGGCGTGCATATTGCTGTAGTTCCTCACGGCGTGTACATTGATGGAGCTCCTCACGGCGTGCACATGGCTGGATATCCTCACGGCGTGCACATTGCTGGAGCTCCTCACGGACTGCACATTGCTGGAGCTCCTCACTGCATGCACATTGCTGGAGCTCCTCACGGCATGCACATTGCTGGAGCTCCTCACGGCATGCACATTGCTGGAGCTGCTCACTGCGTGCACATTGCTGAACATCCTCATGGCGTGCACATTGCTGGAGCTCCTCACGGCGTGCACATTGCTGGAGCTCCTCACGGCGCACATTGCTGGAGCTCCTAATGCATGCACATTGCTGGAGCTCCTCATGGCATGCACATTTCTGGAGCTCCTCACGGCGTGCATATTGCAGGAGCTCCTCGTGGCGTGCACATTGATGGAGCTCCTAACGGCGTGCATATTGCTGGAACTCTTCACTGCGTGCACATTGCTGGAGCTCCTCACGGCGTGTACATTGATGGAGCTCCTCACGACGTGCACATTGCTGGAGCTCCTCACGGCATGCACATTGATGGACTCCTCACGGCGTGCATATTGTGGAGCTCCTCACTGCGTGCGCATTGCTGGAGCTCCTCATGGCGTGCACATTGATGGAGCTCCTCACTGCATGCACATCGCTGAAGCACCTCACGGCGTGCACATTGCTGGAGATCCTCAAGGCTTGCACATTGCTGGAGGTCCTCATGGCATGCACATTGATGGAGCTCCTCACGGCATGCACATTGCTGGAGCTCCTCACTGTGTGCAAATTGCTGGATCTCCTCATGGCGTGCACATTGCTGGAGCTCCTCACGGCGTGCACATTGCTGGAGCTCCTCGTGGCGTGCACATTGCTGGAGTTCCTCACGGCGTGCACATTGCTGGAGCTCCTCACCGCGTGCATATTGCTGGAGATCCTCACGGCGTGCACATTGCTGGAGCTCCTCACTGCGTGCACATTGCTGGAGCTCCTCACAGCATGCATATTGCTGGAGCTCCTCATGGCGTGCACATTGCTGGAGCTCCTCATGGCGTGCACATTGCTGGAGCTCCTCACGGCGTGCACATTGCTGGAGCTCCTCGACACTGCGTATACATTGCTGGAGCTCCTCATGGCGTGCGTCTTGCTGGGGCTCATCACTGCGTGCACATTGATGGAGATCCTCACGGCGTATATATTGCTGGAGCTCCATGTCACTGCGTATACATTGCTGAAGCACCTCACGGCGTACACCTTGCTGGAGCTCCTCACGGCGTGCACATTGATGGAGTACTCACGGCAGGCACATTGCTGGAGCTCTTCAAGGCGTGCACATTGATGGAGCTACTCACGGCATGCACATTGCTGAAGCTCCTCACGGCATGCACATTACTGGAGCTCCTCATGGCGTGCACATTGCTGGAGCTCCTCACGGCGTGCACATTGGTGGAAGTCCTCATGGCGTGCAAATTGCTGTAGCTCCTCACGGCGTGCACATTGATGGAACTCCTCACTGTGTGCACATTGCTGGAGCTCGTCACTGCGTATACATTGCTGGAGCTCCTCACTGCGTATACATTGATGGAGATCCTCATGGCGTGCACATTGCTGGAGCTCCTCATGGCGTGCACATTGCTAGAGCTCCTCACGGCGTGCACATTGCTGGAGCTCCTCGCAGTGTGCACATTGCTGGAGCTCCTCACGGCGTGCACATTGCTGGAGCTCCTCACTGCGTATACATTGCTGGAGCTCCTCACTGCTTATACATTGCTGGAGCTCCTCATGGCATGAACATTGATGGAGCTCCTCATGGCATGCACATTGATGGAGCTCCTCACGGCGTGCACATTGCTGGAGCTCCTCACTGCGTGCACATTGCTGGAGCTCCTCATGGCGTGCACATTGCTGGAGCTCCTCACGGCGTGCACATTGCTGGAGCTCCTCACGGCGTGCACATTGCTGGAGCTCCTCACTGCGTGCACATTGATGGAGCTCCTCATGGCGTGCACATTGCTGAAGCTCCTAACGGCGTGCACATTGCTGGAGCTCTTCACTTCGTGCACATTGCTGGAGCTCCTCACGGCATTCACATTGATGGAGCTCCTCACGGCGTGCATATTGTGGAGCTCCTCACTGCGTGCGCATTGCTGGAGCTCCTCATGGCGTGCACATTGATGGATCTCCTCACTGCATGCACATTGCTGGAGTTCCTCATGGCCTGCACATTGATGGAGCTCCTCATGGCGTGCAAATTGCTGGAGCTCCTCACATCGTGTACATTGCTGGAGCTCCTCATGGCGTGCACATTGCTGGAGCTCCTCATGGCTTGCACATTGCTGGAGCACCTCATGGCGTGCACATTGCTGGAGCTCCACTCAGCGTGCACATTGCTGGAGCACCTCATGGCTTGCACATTGCTGGAGCTCCTCATGGCTTGCACATTGCTGGAGCACCTCATGGCGTGCAAATTGCTGGAACACCTCATGGCTTGCACATTGCTGGAGCTCCTCATGGCTTGCATATTGCTGAAGCACCTCACGGCATGCACATTGCTGGAGCTCCTCAAGGCGTGCACATTGCTGGAGCTCCTCAAGGCGTGCATATTGCTGGATCTTCTCACGGCGTGCACATTGCTGAAGTTCCTCAAGGCGGGCACATTGCTGGAGCTCCTCACGGCGTGCACATTGCTGGAGCTCCTCACGGCGTGCACATTGATGGAGATCCTCACGGCGTGCATATTGTGGAGCTCCTCACTGCGTGCGCATTGCTGGAGCTCCTCATGGCGTGCACATTGATGGAGCTCCTCATGGCGTACACATTGATGGAGCTCCTCACGGCGTGCACATTGCTGGAGCTCCTCACTGCGTGCACTTTGCTGGAGATCCTCATGGCGTGCACATTGCTGTAGCTCCTCACGGCGTGCATATTGCTGTAGTTCCTCACGGCGTGTACATTGATGGAGCTCCTCACGGCGTGCACATGGCTGGATATCCTCACGGCGTGCACATTGCTGGAGCTCCTCACGGACTGCACATTGCTGGAGCTCCTCACTGCATGCACATTGCTGGAGCTCCTCACGGCATGCACATTGCTGGAGCTCCTCACGGCATGCACATTGCTGGAGCTGCTCACTGCGTGCGCATTGCTGAACATCCTCATGGCGTGCACATTGCTGGAGCTCCTCACGGCGTGCACATTGCTGGAGCTCCTCACGGCGTGCACATTGCTGGAGCTCCTCACTGCATGCACATTGCTGGAGCTCCTCATGGCATGCACATTTCTGGAGCTCCTCACGGCGTGCATATTGCAGGAGCTCCTCGTGGCGTGCACATTGATGGAGCTCCTAACGGCGTGCATATTGCTGGAACTCTTCACTGCGTGCACATTGCTGGAGCTCCTCACGGCGTGTACATTGATGGAGCTCCTCACGACGTGCACATTGCTGGAGCTCCTCACGGCATGCACATTGATGGACCTCCTCACGGCGTGCATATTGTGGAGCTCCTCACTGCGTGCGCATTGCTGGAGCTCCTCATGGCGTGCACATTGATGGAGCTCCTCACTGCATGCACATCGCTGAAGCACCTCACGGCGTGCACATTGCTGGAGATCCTCAAGGCTTGCACATTGCTGGAGGTCCTCATGGCATGCACATTGATGGAGCTCCTCACGGCGTGCACATTGCTGGAGCTCCTCACTGTGTGCAAATTGCTGGATCTCCTCATGGCGTGCACATTGCTGGAGCTCCTCACGGCGTGCACATTGCTGGAGATCCTCGTGGCGTGCACATTGCTGGAGTTCCTCACGGCGTGCACATTGCTGGAGCTCCTCACCGCGTGCATATTGCTGGAGATCCTCACGGCGTGCACATTGCTGGAGCTCCTCACTGCGTGCACATTGCTGGAGCTCCTCACAGCATGCATATTGCTGGAGCTCCTCATGGCGTGCACATTGCTGGAGCTCCTCATGGCGTGCACATTGCTGGAGCTCCTCACGGCGTGCACATTGCTGGAGCTCCTCGACACTGCGTATACATTGCTGGAGCTCCTCATGGCGTGCGTCTTGCTGGGGCTCATCACTGCGTGCACATTGATGGAGATCCTCACGGCGTATATATTGCTGGAGCTCCATGTCACTGCGTATACATTGCTGAAGCACCTCACGGCGTACACCTTGCTGGAGCTCCTCACGGCGTGCACATTGATGGAGTACTCACGGCAGGCACATTGCTGGAGCTCTTCAAGGCGTGCACATTGATGGAGCTACTCACGGCATGCACATTGCTGAAGCTCCTCACGGCATGCACATTACTGGAGCTCCTCATGGCGTGCACATTGCTGGAGCTCCTCACGGCGTGCACATTGGTGGAAGTCCTCATGGCGTGCAAATTGCTGTAGCTCCTCACGGCGTGCACATTGATGGAACTCCTCACTGTGTGCACATTGCTGGAGCTCGTCACTGCGTATACATTGCTGGAGCTCCTCACTGCGTATACATTGATGGAGATCCTCATGGCGTGCACATTGCTGGAGCTCCTCATGGCGTGCACATTGCTAGAGCTCCTCACGGCGTGCACATTGCTGGAGCTCCTCGCAGTGTGCACATTGCTGGAGCTCCTCACGGCGTGCACATTGCTGGAGCTCCTCACTGCGTATACATTGCTGGAGCTCCTCACTGCTTATACATTGCTGGAGCTCCTCATGGCATGAACATTGATGGAGCTCCTCATGGCATGCACATTGATGGAGCTCCTCACGGCGTGCACATTGCTGGAGCTCCTCACTGCGTGCACATTGCTGGAGCTCCTCATGGCGTGCACATTGCTGGAGCTCCTCACGGCGTGCACATTGCTGGAGCTCCTCACGGCGTGCACATTGCTGGAGCTCCTCACTGCGTGCACATTGATGGAGCTCCTCATGGCGTGCACATTGCTGAAGCTCCTAACGGCGTGCACATTGCTGGAGCTCTTCACTTCGTGCACATTGCTGGAGCTCCTCACGGCATTCACATTGATGGAGCTCCTCACGGCGTGCATATTGTGGAGCTCCTCACTGCGTGCGCATTGCTGGAGCTCCTCATGGCGTGCACATTGATGGATCTCCTCACTGCATGCACATTGCTGGAGTTCCTCATGGCCTGCACATTGATGGAGCTCCTCATGGCGTGCAAATTGCTGGAGCTCCTCACGGCGTGCACATTGCTGGAGCTCCTCACGGCGTGCACATTGCTGGAGCTCCTCATGGCGTGCACATTGCTGGAGCTCCTCACGGCGTGCACATTGCTGGAGCTGCTCATTGCGCATACATTGCTGGAGCTGCTCGTCACTGCGTATATATTGCTGGAGCTCCTCACGGCGTGCATCTTGCTGGAGCTCCTCACGGTGTGCACATTGATGGAGCTCCTCACGGCGTACACATTGCTGGAGCTGCTCACTGCGCATACATTGCTGGAGCTGCTCGTCACTGCGTATATATTGCTGGAGCTCCTCACGGCGTGCATCTTGCTGGAGCTCCTCACGGCGTGCACATTGCTGGAGCTCATCATGGCGTGCACATTGATGGAGTTCCTCATGTCCTGCACATTGCTGGAACTCTTCAAGGCGTACACATTGCTGGAGCTCCTCACGACATGCACATTGCTGGAGCTCCTCACTGCATGAACATTGCTGGAGCTCATCATGGCGTGCACATTGCTGGAGCTCCTCATGGCGTGCACATTGCTGGAGCTCCTCATTGCATGCACATTGCTGGAGCTCCTCACGGCGTGCACATTGCTGGAACTCCTCACTGCGTGCATATTGCTGGAGCTCCTGACTGCGTATACATTGCTGGAGCTCCTCAAGGCGTGCACATTGCTGGAGCTCGTCACTGCGTATACATTGCTGGAGCTCCTCACTGCGTATACATTGATGGAGCTCCTCATGGCATGCACATTGACGGAGCTCCTGACTGCGTGCGCATTGCTGGAGCTCCTCATGGCGTGCACATTGATGAATCTCCTCACTGCGTGCACACTGCTGGAGGTCCTCATGGCGTGCACATTGATGGAGCTCATCACGGCGTGCACATTGCTGGAGCTCCTAACTGCGTGCAAATTGCTGGAGGTCCTCATGGCGTGCACATTGCTGGAGCTTCTCACGGCGTGCACATTGCTGGAGCTCCTAGTGGCGTGCACATTGCTGGAGTTCCTCAAGGCGTGCATATTGCTGGAGCTCCTCACGGCGTGCACATTGCTGGAGCTCCTCACGGCGTGCACATTGCTGGAGCTCCTCGTCACTGCGTATACATTGCTGGAGCTCCTCATGGCGGGTGTGCGTCTTGCTGGGGCTCCTCACTGCTTGCACATTGATGGAGCTCCTCACGGCGTATACATTGCTGGATCTCCATGTCACAGCGTATACATTGCTGTAGCACCTCACGGCGTGCACCTTGCTGGAGCTCCTCGCGGTGTGCACATTGATGGAGCTCCTCACGGCGTGCACATTGCTGAAGCACGTCACGGCATGCACATTGCTGGAGATCCTCACGGCGTGCACATTGCTGGAGCTCCTAACGGCGTGCACATTGCTGGAGCTCCTCACTTCGTGCACATTGCTGGAGCTCCTCACGGCGTGCATATTGTGGAGCTCCTCACTGCGTGCGCATTGCTGGAGCTCCTCATGGCGTGCACATTGACGGAGCTCCTCACTGCATGCACATTGCTGGAGTTCCTCATGGCCTGCACATTGATGGAGCTCCTCATGGCGTGCAAATTGCTGGAGCTCCTTACGGCGTGTACATTGCTGGAGCTCCTCACGGCGTGCACATTGCTGGAGCTCCGCACTGCGTCCACATTGCTGGAGCTCCTCATGGCGTGCAAATTGCTGGAGCTCCTCACGGCGTTCACATTGCTGGAGCTCCGCACTGCGTGCACATTGCTGGAGCTCATCATTGCATGCACATTGCTGGAGATCCTCACGGCGTGCACATTGCTGGAGCACCTCACGGCGTATACATTGCTGGAGCTCCTCGTCACTGCGTATACATTGTTGAAGCACCTCACGGCATGCATCTTGCTGGAGCTCCTCATGGCGTGCACATTGCTGGAGCTCATCATGGCGTGCACATTGATGGAGTTGATCATGTCGTGCACATTGCTGGACATCTTCAAGGCGTACACATTGCTGGAGCTCCTCACGGCGTGCACATTGCTGGAGCTCCTCAGGGCATGCACATTGCTGGAGCTCCTCACGGCATTGACATTGCTGGAGCTCCTCACTGCATGCACATTGCTGGAGCTCCTCACGGCATGCACATTGCTGGAGCTCCTCACGGCATGCACATTGCTGGAGCTGCTCACTGCGTGCGCATTTCTGGACATCCTCATGGCCTGCACATTGCTGGAGCTCCTCACGGCGTGCACATTGCTGGAGCTCCTCACGGCGTGCACATTGCTGGAGCTCCTAACTGCATGCACATTGCTGGAGCTCCTCATGGCATGCACATTTCTGGAGCTCCTCACGGCGTGCATATTGCAGGAGCTCCTCGTGGCGTGCACATTGATGGAGCTCCTAACGGCGTGCATATTGCTGGAACTCTTCACTGCGTGCACATTGCTGGAGCTCCTCACGGCGTGTACATTGATGGAGCTCCTCACGACGTGCACATTGCTGGAGCTCCTCACGGCATGCACATTGATGGACCTCCTCACGGCGTGCATATTGTGGAGCTCCTCACTGCGTGCGCATTGCTGGAGCTCCTCATGGCGTGCACATTGATGGAGCTCCTCACTGCATGCACATCGCTGAAGCACCTCACGGCGTGCACATTGCTGGAGATCCTCAAGGCTTGCACATTGCTGGAGGTCCTCATGGCATGCACATTGATGGAGCTCCTCACGGCATGCACATTGCTGGAGCTCCTCACTGTGTGCAAATTGCTGGATCTCCTCATGGCGTGCACATTGCTGGAGCTCCTCACGGCGTGCACATTGCTGGAGCTCCTCGTGGCGTGCACATTGCTGGAGTTCCTCACGGCGTGCACATTGCTGGAGCTCCTCACCGCGTGCATATTGCTGGAGATCCTCACGGCGTGCACATTGCTGGAGCTCCTCACTGCGTGCACATTGCTGGAGCTCCTCACAGCATGCATATTGCTGGAGCTCCTCATGGCGTGCACATTGCTGGAGCTCCTCATGGCGTGCACATTGCTGGAGCTCCTCACGGCGTGCACATTGCTGGAGCTCCTCGACACTGCGTATACATTGCTGGAGCTCCTCATGGCGTGCGTCTTGCTGGGGCTCCTCACTGCGTGCACATTGATGGAGATCCTCACGGCGTATATATTGCTGGAGCTCCATGTCACTGCGTATACATTGCTGAAGCACCTCACGGCGTACACCTTGCTGGAGCTCCTCACGGCGTGCACATTGATGGAGTACTCACGGCAGGCACATTGCTGGAGCTCTTCAAGGCGTGCACATTGATGGAGCTACTCACGGCATGCACATTGCTGAAGCTCCTCACGGCATGCACATTACTGGAGCTCATTCATGGCGTGCACATTGCTGGAGCTCCTCACGGCGTACACATTGGTGGAACTCCTCATGGCGTGCAAATTGCTGTAGCTCCTCACGGCGTGCACATTGATGGAACTCCTCACTGTGTGCACATTGCTGGAGCTCGTCACTGCGTATACATTGCTGGAGCTCCTCACTGCGTATACATTGATGGAGATCCTCATGGCGTGCACATTGCTGGAGCTCCTCATGGCGTGCACATTGCTAGAGCTCCTCACGGCGTGCACATTGCTGGAGCTCCTCGCAGTGTGCACATTGCTGGAGCTCCTCACGGCGTGCACATTGCTGGAGCTCCTCACTGCGTATACATTGCTGGAGCTCCTCACTGCTTATACATTGCTGGAGCTCCTCATGGCATGAACATTGATGGAGCTCCTCATGGCATGCACATTGATGGAGCTCCTCACGGCGTGCACATTGCTGGAGCTCCTCACTGCGTGCACATTGCTGGAGCTCCTCATGGCGTGCACATTGCTGGAGCTCCTCACGGCGTGCACATTGCTGGAGCTCCTCACGGCGTGCACATTGCTGGAGCTCCTCACTGCGTGCACATTGATGGAGCTCCTCATGGCGTGCACATTGCTGAAGCTCCTAACGGCGTGCACATTGCTGGAGCTCTTCACTTCGTGCACATTGCTGGAGCTCCTCACGGCATTCACATTGATGGAGCTCCTATTGGAGTGCATATTGTGGAGCTCCTCACTGCGTGCGCATTGCTGGAGCTCCTCATGGCGTGCACATTGATGGATCTCCTCACTGCATGCACATTGCTGGAGTTCCTCATGGCCTGCACATTGCTGGAGCTCCTCACGGCGTGCACATTGCTGGAGCTCCGCACTGCGTCCATATTGCTGGAGCTCCTCATGGCGTGCACATTGCTGGAGCTCCTCACGGCTGCACATGCTGGAGCGTGCACATTGCTGGAGCTCCGCACTGCGTCCATATTGCTGGAGCTCCTCATGGCGTGCAATTGCTGGAGCTCCTCACGGCGTGCACATTGCTGGAGCTCCTCACGGCGTGCACATTGCTGGAGCTCCGCACTGCGTCCATATTGCTGGAGCTCCTCATGGCGTGCACATTGCTGGAGCTCCTCACGGCGTGCACATCTGGAGCTGCTCACTGCGCATACATTGCTGGAGCTGCTCGTCACTGCGTATATATTGCTGGAGCTCCTCACGGCGTGCATCTTGCTGGAGCTCCTCACGGCGTGCACATTGATGGAGCTCCTCACGGCGTATACATTGCTGGAGCTCGTCGTCACTGCGTATACATTGTTGAAGCACCTCACGGCGTGCATCTTGCTGGAGCTCCTCACGGCGTGCACATTGCTGGAGCTCATCATGGCGTGCACATTGATGGAGTTCCTCATGTCCTGCACATTGCTGGAACTCTTCAAGGCGTACACATTGCTGGAGCTCCTCACGACATGCACATTGCTGGAGCTCCTCGCAGCGTGCACATTGCTGGAGCTCGTCAGTGCGTGCACATTGCTGGAACTCCTCATTGCGTATACATTGCTGGAGCTCCTCACTGCGTATACATTGCTGGAGCTCCTCATGGCATGCACATTGCTGTACCTCGTCATGGTTTGCACATTGCTGGAGCTCCTCGTCGTTTGCACATTGCTGGAGCTCCTCGTGGTTTGCACATTGCTGGAGCTCCTCACGGCTTGTACATTGCTGGAGCTCCTCATGTTTTCCACATTGCTGGAGCTCCTCGTGGTTTGCACATTGCTGGAGCTCCTCGTGGTTTGCACATTGCTGGAACTCCTCGTGGTTTGCACATTGCTGGAGCTCCTCGTGGTTTGCACATTGCTGGAGCTCCTCACGGCGTGCATATTGCTGGAGCTCCTCATGGCGTGCACATTGCTGGAGCTCCTCACGGCGTGCACATTGCTGGAGCACCTCACGGCGTGCACATTGCTGGAGCTCCTCATGGCATGCACATTGCTGGAGCTCCTCACGGCGTGCACATTGCTGGTGCTCCTCACGGCGTGCACATTGCTGGAGCTCCTCACGGCGTGCACATTTCTGGAGCTCATCACGGCGTGCACATTGATGGAGCTACTCGTGGCTTACACATTGCTGGAGCCACTCGCGGAATGCACATTGCTGGAGCTACTCATGAGGTGCATATTGATGGAGCTCCTCATGTTTTCCACATTACTGGAGCTCCTCGTGGTTTGCATATTGCTGGAGCTCCTCATGGTTTGCACATTGCTGGAGCTCATCGTGGTTTACACATTGTTGGAGCTCCTCATGGTTTGCACATTGCTGGAGCTCCTCGTGGTTTGCATATTGCTGGAGCTCATCGTGGTTTGCACATTGCTGGAGCTCATCGTGGTTTGCACATTGCTGGAGCTCCTCGTGGTTTGCATATTACTGGAGCTCCTCGTGGTTTGCACATTGCTGGAGCTCCTCACGGCGTGCACATTCTGGACTCCCTCACATTGCTGGACTCCTCACGGCTCACATTTGGACCCTCCGTCCATTGCTGGAGCTCCTCATGGCGTGCACATTGCTGGAGCTCCTCACGGCGTGCACATTGCTGAGCTCCTCACGGCGGCACATTCTGGAGCTCCTCAGGCGTACACATCCTCACGGAACCCCCACACACCCCCCACACACCCCACCTGCACATTGCTGGAGCTCCTCGGTGCACATTGCTGGAGCTCCTCGGGCGTGCACATTGCTGGAACGCCTCACTGCGTGCGCATTGCTGGAGCTCCTCATGGCGTGCATATTGCTGGAGCTCCTCACGGCGTGCACATTGCTGGAGCTCCTCACGGCGTGCACATTGCTGGAGCTCCTCACGGCGTGAACATTGCTGGAGCTCCTCACGGCGTGCGCATTGCTGGAGCTCCTCACGGCATGCACATTGCTGCAGTTCCTCGCAGCGTGCACCTTGCTGGAGCTCTTCAAGGCGTGCAAATTGCGGGAGCACCTCATGGCTCGCACATTGCTGAGCTCCTCACGGCGTGTACATTGCTGGAGCTCCTCACGGCGTGCACATTGCTGGAGCTCCTCACAGCGTGCGCATTGCTGGTGCTACTCGCGGCTTGCACATTTTTGGAGCTCCTCAAGGCGTGCATATTGGTGGAGCTACTCGCGGCGTACACATAGCTGGAGCTATTCCTGTCTTGCACATTGCTGGAGCTACTCGCGGAGTGCACATTGCTGGAGCTACTCATGACGTGCACATTGCTGGAGCTCCTCATGTTTTCCACATTGCTGGAGCTCCTCGTGGTTTGCACATTGCTGGAGCTCCTCGTGGCATGCACATTGCTGTACCTCCTCATGGTTTGCACATTGCTGGAGCTCCTCGTGGTTTGCACATTGCTGGAGCTCCTCGTGGTTTGCACATTGCTGGAGCTTCTCACGGCGTGCATATTGCTGGAGCTCCTCATGGCGTGCATATTGCTGGAGCTCCTCACGGCGTGCACATTGCTGGAGCTCCTCACGGCGTGCACATTGCTGGACACCTCATGGCATGCACATTGCTGGAGCTCCTCACGGCGTGCACATTGCTGGAGCTCCTCACGGCGTGCACATTGCTGAAGCTCCTCACGGCATGCACATTGCTGCAGTTCCTCGCAGCGTGCACCTTGCTGGAGCTCTTCAAGGCGTGCACATTGCGGGAGCACTTCATGTCGTGCTCATTGCTGAGCTCCTCACGGCGTGCACATTGCTGGAGCTCCTCACGGCGTGCACATTGCTGGAGCTCCTCACAGCGTGCGCATTGCTGGTGCTACTCGCGGCTTGCACATTTTTGGAGCTCCTCAAGGCGTGCATATTGGTGGAGCTACTCGCGGCGTACACATTGCTGGAGCTACTCCTGGCTTGCACTTTGCTGGAGCTACTCGCGGCATGCACATTGCTGGAGCTCCTCATGGCGTGCATCTTGCTGGAGCTCCACATGGCTTGCATATTGTTTGAGCACCTCGCGGCGTGCACATTGCTGGAGCACCTCATGGCTTACACATTGCTGGAGCTCCTCGCAGCGTACACATTTCTGGAGCTCCTCGCGGCATGCACATTACTGGAGCTCCTCGCGGCATGCACATTGCTGGAGCTCCTCGCGGCGTGCACCTTGCTGTAGCTCCTCACGGCGTGCACATTGCTGGAGCTCCTCGCGTCGTGCACCTTGCTGTAGCTCCTCACGGCGTGCACATTACTGGAGCTCCTCGCGGCATGCACAATGCTGTAGCACCTCACGGCATGCACATTGCTGGAGATCCTCGCGTCGTGCACATTGCTTGAGCTTCTCACGGCGTGCACATTAATGGAGCTTCTCACGGCGTACACATTGCTGGCGCTCCTCGCGACGTGCACATTACTGGAACTTCTCGCGGCCTGCACATTACTGGAACCTCTCATGGCCTGCATATTAATGGAGCTTCTCACGGCCTGCACATTAATGGAGCTTCTCACGGCCTGCACATTAATGGAGCTTCTCACGGCGTGCACATTACTGGAACTTCTCATGCCTGCACATTACTGGAGCTCCTCACGGCGTGCACATTAGTGGAACTTCGCACGGCGTGAATATTACTGGAGATTGATTTATCTTACGTCATGGCTGACATCTGCATGGCGAGCACGTCAAGGCCGATGCACATCTCGCAGCAACAGCTTCGGATGCATGTATCGAACTTTGTGTCGTACTCTCCATATGTGTATATACAGAATTGTCCTTTATTATAGGAACATGGATGACACGGCCATGCGGAATTGACAAATGACGATAACTGATTGGTGAGGCGGGATGAACATTGACCAACACGGACCATATTTTGAAAGAAGCCGCAAGCATATCAAGACTTGAGACGCTGGGAAGAGGAAGATGCTGCACTACGTCATCAACTACACCATCCACTACACCATCCACTACACCATCCATTACATCATCCACTACACCACCCACTACACCATCCACTATATCATACACTACACCATCCACTACACCATCCACTACGCCATCCACTACACCATCCACTACACCATCCACTACATCATCCACTACACCATCCACTACATCATCCACTACACCACTCACTACACAATCCACTACACCATCCACTACAACATCCACTACATCATCCAATACACCATCCACTACACCATCCACTAAACCATCCACTACAACTTACACTACACCATCCACTACACATCCACTAACCATCCACTACAACTTACACTACACCACTACAACATCCACTACACCATCCACTACACCATCCACTACACCATCCACTACACCATCCATTACACCATCCACTACACCATCCACTACACCACAACAACATCCACTACACCATCCACTACATCATCCATTACACCATCCACTACACCATCCACTACACCATCCACTACACCATCCCCCTACATCATCCACTACACCATCCACTACACCATCCACTACATCATCCACTACACCACCCACTACACAACCCACTACACCATCCATTACACCATCCACTACATAATCCACTACACCATCCAATACACCATCCACGACACCATCCACTACATCATCTACTACACCATCCACTACACCATCCACTACACCATCCACTACACCATGAACTACACCATCCAATACAGCATCCACTACACCATCCACTAAACCATCCACTACACCATCCACTACATCATCCACTACACCATCCACTACACTATCAACTACACCATCCAATACACCATCCACGACGCCATCCACTACACCATTCACTACACCATCCACTACACCATCCACTACATCATCCACTACATCATCCACTACACCATCCACTAAACCATCCACTACACCATCCACTACACCATCCATTACACCATCCACTACAACATCCACTACACCATCCACTACACCATTCACTACACCATCCACTACAACATACACTACACCATTCACTACACCATCCACTACACCATCCAGCACTTCATCCACTACACCATCCACTACACCATCCACTACATCATCCACTACACCATCCACTACACAATCCACTACACCATCCACTACACCATCCACTACACCATCCACTACGCCATCCACTACACCATCCACTACACCATCCACTACATCAACCACTACACCACTCACTACACAATCCACTACACCATCCACTACAACATCCACTACATCATCCACTACACCATCCACTACACCATCCACTACACCATGCACTACACCATCCAATACACCATCCACTACACCATCCACTAAACCATCCACTACAACTTACACTACACCATTACAACATCCACTACCCATCCACTACACCATCCACTACAACATCCACTACACCATCCACTACACCATCCACTACACCATCCACTACACCATCCACTACACCATCCACTACACCATCCACTACAACATCCACTACACCATCCACTACAACATCCCTACACCATCCATTACAACATACACTACACCATCCACTACACAATCCACTACACCATCCACTACACCATCCACTACATTATCTACTACACCATCCACTAAACCATCCACTACACCATCCACTACACCATGCACTACACCATCCAATACACCATCCACTACACCATCCACTAAACCATCCACTACACCATCCACTACACCATCCACTACACCATCCACTACACTATCAACTACACCATCCAATACACCATCCACGACGCCATCCACTACACCATTCACTACACCATCCACTACACCATCCACTACATCATCCACTACATCATCCACTACACCATCCACTACACCATCCACTACACCATCCACTACATCATCCATTACACCATCCACTACACCATCCACTACACCATCCACTACACCATCCAATACATCATCCACTACGCCATCCTCTACACCATTCACTACACCATCCACTACACCATCCACTACATCATCCACTACATCATCCACTACAGCATCCACTACACCATTCACTACACCATCCAATACACCACCACTACACCATCCACTACACCATCCACTACACCATCCACTACACCATCCACTACACCATCCACTACACCATCCACTACACCATTCACTACACCATCCATTACACCATCCACTACATCATCCACTACATCATCCATAACACCATCCACTACACCATCCACTACACCATCCACTACACCATCCACTACACCATCCACTACACCATCCACTACACCATTCACTACACCATCCACTATAACATACACTACACCATCCACTACACCAATCAATACACCATCCATCACATCATCCACTACACCATTCACTACACCATCCACCACATCATCCACTACACCATCCACTACACCATCCATTACAACATACACTACACCACTACAACATCCACTACACAACTCCTACACTATCCCCTACACCACCCCTACACCATCCCCTACACCATCCACTACAACACACTACACCACTACAACATCCACTACACCATCCACTACAACATCCACTACACCATCCACTACACCATCCACTACACCATCCACTACACCATCCCCTACACCATCCACTACCTCATCCACTACACCACCCACTACACAACCCACTACACCATCCATTACACCATCCACTACATCATCCACTACAACATCCACTACAGCATCCACTACACCATCCACTACATCATCTACTACACCATCCACTACACCATCCACTACACCATCCACTACACCATCCACTACACCATCCAATACACCATCCACTACACCATCCACTAAACCATCCACTACACCATCCACTGCACCATCCACTACACCATCCACTACACTATCAACTACACCATCCAATACACCATCCACTACGCCATCCACTACACCATTCACTACACCATCCACTACACCATCCACTACATCATCCACTACATCATCCACTACACCATCCACTACACCATCCACTACACCATCCACTACACCATCCACTACACCATCCACTACACCATCCACTACATCCATTCACTACACCATCCACTACACACATACACTACACCATTCACTACACCATCCACTACACATCCAGCACTTCACCACTACACCATCCACTACCCATCCCTACATCATCCACTACACCATCCACTACACCATCCACTACACCATCCACTACACCATCCACACCATCCACTACACCATCCACTACACCATCCACTACACCATCCACTACATCATCCACTACCCATCCACTACACCATCCACTACACCATCCACTACACCATCCACTACACCATCCACTACACCATCCACTACACCATCCACTACACCATCCACTACACCATTCACTATACCATCACACCACTACACCATCCACTACATCATCCACTACATCATCCACTACACCATCCACTACATCATCCACTACACCATCCACTACACCATCCACTACACCATTCACTACACCATCCACTACACCATCCACTACACCATCCACTACACTATCCACTACACCATCCAATACACCATCCACTACGCCATCCACTACACCATCCACTACACCATCCACAACACCATCCACTACACCATCCACTACATCATCCACTACACCATCCACTACAACATACACTACAATATCCACTACAACATCCACTACACCATCCACTACACAATCCCCTACACCATCCCCTACACCATCCATTACAACATACACTACAACATCCACTACACTATCCACTACAATATCCCCTACACCATCCCCTACATCATCCACTACACCATCAACTACAACATACACTACACCATCCACTACACCATCCACTACACCATCCACTACACCATCCACTACACCATCCACTACACCATCCACTCCACCATTCACTACACCATCCACTACACCATCCACTACATCATCCACTACATCATCCATTACACCATCCACTACATCATCCACTACACCATCCACTACCCATCCACTACACCATTCACTACATCATCCACTACACCATCCACTACACATCCATTACATCATCCATAACACCATCCACTACACCATCCACTACACCATCCACTACACCATCCACTACACCATCCACTACACCATCCACTACACCATCCACTACACCATTCACTACACCCTCCACTATAACATACACTACACCATCCACTACACCAATCAATACACCATCCATCACATCATCCACTACACCATTCACTACACCATCCACCACATCATCCACTACACCATCCACTACACCATCCATTACAACATACACTACACCACTACAACATCCACTACACCACTCCTACACTATCCCCTACACCACCCCTACACCATCCACTACACCATCCACTACAACTTACACTACACCACTACAACATCCACTACACCATACACTACAACATCCACTACATCATCTACTACAACATACACTACAATATCCACTACAACATCCACTACACCATCCACTACACCATCCCCTACACCATCCATTACAACATACACTACAACATCCACTACACTATCCACTACAACATCCCCTACACCATCCCCTACACCATCCCCTACACCATCCACTACACCATCAACTACAACATACACTACACCATCCACTACACCATCCACTACACCA
>CM026402.1:1023922-1059593 GCA_014843695.1 Archivesica marissinica
GGTGCACCAGAGCCTAGATCTCGCCAGTAGAATGGTGCGCAAGAGCCTAGATCCCATCAGTAGAATGGTGCACCAGAGCCTAGATCCCGCCAGTAGAATGGTGCACCAGAGCCTAGATCCCATCAGTAGAATGGTGCACCAGAGCCTAGATCCCGTCAGTAGAATGGTGCACCAGAGCCTAGATCCCGCCAGTAGAATGGTGCACCAGAGCCTAGATCCCACCAGTAGAATGGTGCGCCAGAGCCTAGGTCCCATCAGTAGAATGGTGCACCAGAGCCTAGATCCCATCAGTAGAATGGTGCACCAGAGCCTAGATCTCATCAGTAGAATGGTGCACCCGGGAAAATCCTTTAGTTGTTCGTATAATTAGTAGTTGGATGTCACTTTCTTAACCAGTAACTTTGTTACATCTGTAACACTTGTCTGTCTGGGACAAATTAGACGATGTCATCTTTAATTCTTTTAATATTATAACTTAATGGGCTTTTTTGTTCTTCAGGTCTTCTGACATGCAGTTGGTGACAGTATTCGTGAAAGTACCTCAATCACACACAGGGTATATGTTTCTTCTGTCAGCAACCGTTGTTTAGCCAGGTAAGTTCAGTCGATACTAAGTGAACATGTGTGCATGCAAATGCCATCTGTATGTATACACTGTGCCTAAAATAGAGCAGAGATGCTGAGATAATTCTTAGCTTGCATCTCTAATAACCCCACACCCCTCCCCACACACTGGAAACATTTTAATCAACATGTATATCTACCATCAGTCTAACACTCTTCATATGACTTGTCTTTTCATTGCATGCAATTGTATAAAAGTGTTTGTTTATTATAGTGTCACCCCTATTTAAAGGGCCAGCCATTTCTGACTTATGAGACACCTCTTTTCTTTTTATGAACATCAGTACTTCCCGAATCATATGCTTGTATGCCTGGCGCCAGGTTGGTAGGCAATCGGTAACTATTATTTAACTAGCTGGCGGCTCACCAACCGGCCATATCAGAACAAACCCCTACCGAGGTTTGAACCTTCGACTTCCCGCTCCGTAGGCGGACGCCACTAGGCCACGGAGACCATATTATTATTGTGATACGCTATGTAAGTGGTCAACGACCGTAACCACGCGACCACGAGGCGGACTAACCACTCGACCACGGAGGCGGACTAACCACTCGACCACGGAGGCGGACTAACCACTCGACCACGGAGGCGGACTAACGTATGTTCTGTTCTGTATAAACATATATATACATAATGCAGATAATTAAAACAAAGAACAACTGTTTGTGTTGTATAAACATATATATACATACTGCAGATAATTATTACAAAGAACAACTGTTTGTGTTGTATAAACATATATATACATACTGCAGATAATTATTACAAAGAACAACTGTTTGTGTTGTATAAACATATATATACATACTGCAGATAATTATTACAAAGAACAACTGTTTGTGTTGCATAAACATATATATACATACTGCAGATAATTAAAACAAAGAACAACTGTTTGTGTTGTATAAACATATATATACATACTGCAGATAATTATTACAAAGAACAACTGTTTGTGTTGTATAAACATATATATACATACTGCAGATAATTATTACAAAGAACAACTGTTTGTGTTGTATAAACATATATATACATACTGCAGATAATTAAAACAAAGAACAACTGTTTGTGTTGTATAAACATATATATACATACTGCAGATAATTATTACAAAGAACAACTGTTTGTGTTGCAACTTTTCATATGGATGAAACATTATGAACTGAGAACTGTCGATACATGCTCTCTTAGAGGATGCGAATGATCCTGTAATGATAATAATAATAGTAATAGTAATAATAATAATAATAATAATAATAATAATGATAATGATAACAATGATAACAATGATATGATGATGATGATGATAATAATAATAATAATAATGATAATGATAACAATGATAACAATGATATGATGATGATGATGATAATAATAATAATAATAATGATAATGATAACAATGATAACAATGATATGATGATGATGATGATAATAATAATAATAATAATGATAATGATAACAATGATAACAATGATATGATGATGATGATGATGATAATAATAATAATAATAATAATGATAATAATAATGATAATGATAATAATGATATCATATAATAATAAATAATAATAATAAATACTTTATTTAACGAGAAAACACATTTAAACAATTACGTCAAAATACCACGAGGCACTCAACAAATTAAAACATGAAATAGCATAGTAACCAGTATTTGAGACTTTCATAGAAAATAAAATAAAAGCTTCCTTTTTTTATTTAAGTTTATTTAACGTCGCTACCATTTGTCCATTTGAGCGATGGGCAGTTTACCTAACAACACCGTTCCTGGGCAGGCTCCAGCGGTTAACCAGTACTTTGTGCACCAACCTCCGTACGAAATTACCAACTTTTTCATAATTATAAAGAGACACGGACGTTCTGAGCGGACGAATTGGTACATAACGTTCGATGAGATATACGTCGATATAACATAGGTCTCGACGTAAATAACGCCGTTTAAAAACGTAAATATAGCGCAGTTTTGCAGAGTGGCTATTTAGTGACGTCGTGACTGTTTGCGTTGACGTTTGGATCCAAAATGAAAGTAGCAACGAGTAATAATTGTGTGCAACACTATGATTAAAACCTTATATGGTAAAGTAATAAATAGGTTCACACACTTTGTTTGGAAGTTTGCTCTGTTTGGAAGTTTGCTCTGTTTGGAAGTTTGCTCTGTTTGGAAGTTTGCTCTGTTTGGAAGTTCGCTCTGTTTGGAAGATTGCTGTTTGGAAGTTTGCTGTTTTGGAAGTTTGCTGTTTGGAAGTTTGCTCTGTTTGGAAGTTTGCTGTTTGGAAGTTTGCTCTGTTTGGAAGTTTGCTGTTTGGAAGTTTGCTGTGTTTGGAAGTTTGCTGTTTGGAAGTTTGCTCTGTTTGGAAGTTTGCTGTTTGGACGTTTGCTCTGTTTGGAAGTTTGCTGTTTGGAAGTTTGCTCTGTTTGGAAGTTTGCTCTGTTTGGAAGTTTGCTCTGTTTGGAAGTTTGCTCTGTTTGGAAGTTTGCTCTGTTTGGAAGTTTGCTGTTTGGAAGTTTGCGCTGTTTGGAAGTTTGCGCTGTTTGGAAGTTTGCTCTGTTTGGAAGTTTGCTCTGTTTGGAAGTTTGCTGTTTGGAAGTTTGCTCTGTTTGGAAGTTTGCTGTTTGGAAGTTTGCTGTTTGGAAGTTTGCTCTGTTTGGAAGTTTGCTCTGTTTGGAAGTTTGCTCTGTTTGGAAGTTTGCTGTTTGGAAGTTTGCTGTTTGGAAGTTTGCTCTGTTTGGAAGTTTGCTCTGTTTGGAAGTTTGCTCTGTTTGGAAGTTTGCTCTGTTTGGAAGTTTGCTCTGTTTGGAAGTTTGCTCTGTTTGGAAGTTTGCTCTGTTTGGAAGTTTGCTGTTTGGAAGTTTGCTCTGTTTGGAAGTTTGCTCTGTTTGGAAGTTTGCTGTTTGGAAGTTTGCTCTGTTTGGAAGTTTGCTCTGTTTGGAAGTTTGCTGTTTGGAAGTTTGCTCTGTTTGGAAGTTTGCTCTGTTTGGAAGTTTGCTCTGTTTGGAAGTTTGCTCTGTTTGGAAGTTTGCTCTGTTTGGAAGTTTGCTCTGTTTGGAAGTTTGCTGTTTGGAAGTTTGCTGTTTGGAAGTTTGCTCTGTTTGGAAGTTTGCTCTGTTTGGAAGTTTGCTGTTTGGAAGTTTGCTCTATTTGGAAGTTTGCTGTTTGGAAGTTTGCTGTTTGGAAGTTTGCTGTTTGGAAGTTTGCTGTTTGGAAGTTTGCTGTTTGGAAGTTTGCTCTGTTTGGAAGTTTGCTGCTTGGATGTTCGCTCTTTTGGAAGTTTGCTGTTTGGAAGTTTGCTGTTTGGAAGTTTGCTATTTGGAAGTTTGCTCTGTTTGGAAGTTTGCTCTGTTTGGAAGTTTGCTCTGTTTGGAAGTTTGCTCTGTTTGGAAGTTTGCTCTGTTTGGAAGTTTGCTCTGTTTGGAAGTTTGCTCTGTTTGGAAGTTTCTGCTTGGATGTTCGCTCTGTTTGGAAGTTTGCTGTTTGGAAGTTTGCTGTTTGGAAGTTTGCGCTGTTTGGAAGTTTGCTCTGTTTGGAAGTTTGCTCTGTTTGGAAGTTTGCTCTGTTTGGAAGTTTGCTGTTTGGAAGTTTGCTGTTTGGAAGTTTGCTGTTTGGAAGTTTGCGCTGTTTGGAAGTTTGCTATTTGGAAGTTTGCTGTTTGGAAGTTTGCTCTGTTTGGAAGTTTGCTCTGTTTGGAAGTTTGCTGTTTGGAAGTTTGCTGTTTGGAAGTTTGCTCTGTTTGGAAGTTTGCTCTGTTTGGAAGTTTGCTCTGTTTGGAAGTTTGCTCTGTTTGGAAGTTTGCTCTGTTTGGAAGTTTGCTGTTTGGAAGTTTGCTCTGTTTGGAAGTTTGCTCTGTTTGGAAGTTTGCTCTGTTTGGAAGTTTGCTCTGTTTGGAAGTTTGCTCTGTTTGGAAGTTTGCTCTGTTTGGAAGTTTGCTGTTTGGAAGTTTGCTGTTTGGAAGTTTGCTGTTTGGAAGTTTGCTCTGTTTGGAAGTTTGCTCTGTTTGGAAGTTTGATGTTTGGAAGTTTGCTCTGTTTGGAAGTTTGAGCTGTTTGGAAGTTTGCTCTGTTTGGAAGTTTGCTGTTTGGAAGTTTGCTGTTTGGTAGTTTGCTCTGTTTGGAAGTTTGCTCTGTTTGGAAGTTTGCTCTGTTTGGAAGTTTGCTCTGATTGGAAGTTTGCTGTTTGGAAGTTTGCTGTTTGGTAGGTTGCTCTGTTTGGAAGTTTGCTCTGTTTGGAAGTTTGCTGTATGGAAGTTTGCTGTTTGGAAGTTTGCTGTTTGGAAGTTTGCTCTGTTTGGAAGTTTGCTCTGTTTGGAAGTTTGCTGTTTGGAAGTTTGCTCTGTTTGGAAGTTTGCTGTTTGGAAGTTTGCTGTTTGGAAGTTTGCTCTGTTTGGAAGTTTGCTGTTTGGAAGTTTGCTGTTTGGAAGTTTGCTCTGTTTGGAAGTTTGCTCTGTTTGGAAGTTTGCTCTGTTTGGAAGTTTGCTGTTTGGAAGTTTGCTGTTTGGAAGTTTGCTGTTTGGAGTTGCTCTGTTTGGAAGTTTGCTGTTTTGGAAGTTTGCTCTGTTTGGAAGTTTCTGTTTGGAAGTTCGCTCTGTTTGGAAGTTTGATGTTTGGAAGTTTGCTGTTTGGTAGTTTGCTGTTTGGAAGTTTGCTGTTTGGAAGTTTGCTGTTTGGAAGTTTGGTTTGGAAGTTTGCTGTTTGGAAGTTTGCTGTTTGGAAGTTTGCTGTTTGGAAGTTTGCTGTTTGGAAGTTTGCTCTGTTTGGAAGTTTGCTGTTTGGAAGTTTGCTCTGTTTGGAAGTTTGCTGTTTGGAAGTTTGCTCTGTTTGGAAGTTTGCTGTTTGGAAGTTTGCTCTGTTTGGAAGTTTGCTGTTTGGAAGTTTGCTCTGTTTGGAAATTTGCTGTTTGGAAGTTTGCTCTGTTTGGAAGTTTGCTCTGTTTGGAAGTTTGCTGTTTGGAAGTTTGCTCTGTTTGGAAGTTTGCTCTGTTTGGAAGTTTGCTGTTTGGAAGTTTGCTCTGTTTGGAAGTTTGCTCTGTTTGGAAGTTTGCTGTTTGGAAGTTTGCTCTGTTTGGAAGTTTGCTCTGTTTGGAAGTTTGCTCTGTTTGGAAGTTTGCTGTTTGGAAGTTTGCTCTGTTTGGAAGTTTGCTCTGTTTGGAAGTTTGCTGTTTGGAAGTTTGCTCTGTTTGGAAGTTTGCTCTGTTTGGAAGTTTGCTGTTTGGAAGTTTGCTCTGTTTGGAAGTTTGCTCTGTTTGGAAGTTTGCTCTGTTTGGAAGTTTGCTCTGTTTGGAAGTTTGCTCTGTTTGGAAGTTTGCTCTGTTTGGAAGTTTGCTGTTTGGAAGTTTGCTGTTTGGAAGTTTGCTCTGTTTGGAAGTTTGCTGTTTGGAAGTTTGCTGTTTGGAAGTTTGCTCTGTTTGGAAGTTTGCTGTTTGGAAGTTTGCTCTGTTTGGAAGTTTGCTGTTAAAGGCTCGCTCAATAGCAACATTCCACAACTCGTTTCATAAAATATAGTATGAAATCACGACGAGTGTACACTCCTATATGTATTGAGTGTATTATATCAACCTGGCATGAATTGCTACTTCATTTACGAAGCAGAAAAATCATCAGTACTTCATCATGAATGCTTTTGTTCCTCGTTAGTTTGGGACAGTGATTGAGCATACAGACCAGTCATTGTCTGTTATTTAAATTTACATATGTGTATAATTAAAACCCATAACCAATTAAATATTTACTCAATATTGGTCCAATTTAGCAGCGGCGTCATCACGGGGAGTCAGTGTTTGTTCCAACTGACAAACAAAGTGGTTAATGCACGTATAATAGCCATGTTAAATCAATGTCTAAAATCAATGGCTCACTCACATGGTTCGCCGGCGGCGAGGGAAATAAGCTCAATCATCATCTAAACTATCACAGCCGGATATGTTGTCCAGTGGTAACACACTGGACTGGTAATTCAGGGATCGCAGGTTTGATCCCCCGTCTGACCCTAATAAAATTACAATTCTTTCAGATGGGACTTCGCGTCGGTGGTTTACACCGTGCACGTAAAATAATGGGTCTATGTCTGTATCATTGCACTATCCTCCAAAAATCTAAAATGACTAATCTCTTCAGGAGGCGTCGCTCATATGGGCAACCGATTCATTAAGTTGTCTGTATCTGTTAGACGTTTTCATGACGGCTTCCGTTATGGAGTGGTTACAGTCGTTGACTTGTATGCCATTGTAACATATTATCACTGATGGTCACGGGTTCGAACCCCGCTCAGACCGTGTCTCTTTATATGAAAAAGTTGGCAGTTTCTTACGGAGGTTTGTTCACCAAGTATATACTGGTTAACCGCTGGAGTCTGCCCAGTAAAGGTGTTGTTAGGTAAACGGCCCATGTCTCAAATGGGAAACCGGTAGCGACGTTAAATAAACTTAAATTAAAAAAAGAGAAGAAAAGGATGTGTTCATTGTAATACGGGAGTATTAAAGTGTCCAGACATACGTAATTACACACGTAGACTCGCTCAGAGTGTATTTTTCGGATGAAATAAATGAAACAAAGATTGGTCCAGCAGGAACACAGTTGCAATGTTCCCCTCAGATTCAAAGATTAACCCATTTGGCAATATAAACGTGTGCCCTGTCCAGTAGGTGTGCGAGCAATGGTATTCATCAGACTCAGTATATGGCATATATGGCGGGATCAGAATATGGTGTCAGACATTCGGAGAGCCTCGTTTCTGACGAAATATTGTAACAACTCGGGTGGAATATCATTGTCCCACACCAGCGCTTACAATTTCTACTGGTCCGATATGATTATGGTATACATAGCATCAATCCGGGATACTGAGATGCGTCAAGGATCATTGGAGAGGATAGCAGCTGGTGGTTTCTGTTGCTGTGGGATGACACATGTGTACACTATGTCAACTATATGGAACGGAATTTACATAAGCTCTCAGCTTGTTTTCCAATCCATTTCAGATATCCTGTTGTATTTATATACCGTATATATATTGAATGAACTGAATAAAATATGCTTAAACTAACTATATGTAAACCACAACAGCCGCGGGGTTCGGCAGAGCTCTACTATGTATATGTCTAAGTGTAATACTTATCTCATTTCATTATCGGACGAGTGGAAATACATATTTCGTTGATCACGAGATGAAATAAAATCCTATCTTATAAGATTACTATTACTAATAAACTTCTTTTTCTTTTATGATTTCCATTTATATTTGTGTTGTGTGTTTTACGTTTATTTATCGTCGCTACCGGTTGCCCATATGAGCGACGCCTCCTGAAGAGATTAGTTATTTTAGATTTTGGAGGATAGAGCAATGATACAGACAGAGACCAATTCCAGAATATCCTCTGGTTCTTTTACGTGCACGGTGTAAAGCACCGATACGAGACCTCGGTTTAACGTCCAATCTGAAAGACTGTTAATTTTATTAGGGTCAGACGGGGGATCCAACCTGCGATCCCTGGATTACCAGTCCAGCGTGTTACCACTGGACTACAGATCCGTCTGTAATATTTGTTTTCAAATTGTATTGATCTTAAGTACCCTGTCTGGGGCCTCATTGCACTACGTGACACAACCGCACAACCACTTCTCTTAGTGTGAATGTTCGTAATAAGGAATCGTTCCTGTATACTTTACAAGCTAGTTTCTGTTTGCTGCCAAAATTAAAAACTGCAGACAAAACAAATTCATTAGAATATATTACTTAATAATTAGCTGTTCATGATAGTCAGAAAATAGATAAAATACAAAAGGACATCTAACCGCGCAGGAATACGAAACGCAACCAGTGAATGAGAAAATGCCATATTTCACTATTTCAAAGTGGTATAAGATGGATATTGTTTTCACTGAGAAAACTCCATCATTCTTTGGGAACGCATAAAAGAACATGTATTTCACGAACCGATGGTGTTTAAGCTTTCCACACAACTAGGGAATAATTAGTAGGAGCTAGGGAACACTACCGTTTGTTTATGAATTTATTTAACCCTTTCAACACTACATGCCTCTAAATAGACTTACAAAAAGTGTAGATCCAGATGAGCCGGCTCGTGACGAGCCGTCTCATCAGGATCTGCACATTTTGCCAGTAATAATTATTACTATTTTTAGATAAAATTACCCATTTTGATAAATGAACTGGCCCAATGGTAATTTTCTTATTAATTTATTGGTCTAAAAATTAGTTACTTGGGGTTGAATGTGTTAAAGTCGCCACCGCATAATTACATCTGGACGACCCTAATAAAATTAACAGTCTTGCAGTTGGGACTTTAAACCGAGGTATCGTGTCGGTGATTTACACCGTGCACGTAAAAGAACTAGAGGAGACTCTGGAATAATCATTGCACTATCCTAAATCTAAAATGACTAATCTCTTAAGGAGGCGTCGCTCATACGGGCAACCGGTAGCGACGGTAAATAAACGTAAAACACACACACACAATAGTTATTTATACTTGAGAGCGGAGTGTGACGATTTGATTTTGTCAATCTTCCCACGTACACAATTATATAATAGCCCTTCCGCAACACCAAGCAAAACAATACGTAGATAACAGCCATTAATAGACTACGCTTCCCTTGTTCCGCAGCACTGGGTAAACAAAATCAAACAATATATACCATTAACTATTGCTCTGCTGCTGCCTCCTCGTAGCAGAACAATCGACCATCACACTGTCTATAATGTTTACTAAGCACTTCTGCTTGTTTTTGAGTCGCTGTGATTCAAAGTGATCCCACTCTATTGCTTAAACTGAATGCCGTAATATATTTATGCATAGGCCAGTAATATTCAATGGTTCGTTTTCTTGGCAATACGAGAAGAATGAAAGTCGTGATAGCGCTGTGATAGTGATAGCGTATTCGCTTCATTTGCGAAGGCACGGAGTTCGTGCCCAGCTGTAGCCATTTCGAGTATGCCCTTAGACACTAACATTCCACATTGCCTCTTCTCTCACCCTCATGGTGATGGATTACATCATGAATGAGGTCTCCCTCTTCTCTCACCCTCATGGTGATGGATTACATCATGAATGAGGTCTCCCTCTTCTCTCACCCTCATGGTGATGGATTACATCATGAATGAGATCTCCCTCTTCTCTCACCCTCATGGTGATGGATTACATCATGAATGAGGTCTCCCTCTTCTCTCACCCTCATGGTGATGGATTACATCATGAATGAGATCTCCCTCTTCTCTCACCCTCATGGTGATGGATTACATCATGAATGAGGTCTCCCTCTTCTCTCGCCCTCATGGTGATGGATTACATCATGAATGAGGTCTCCCTCTTCTCTCACCCTCATGGTGATGGATTACATCATGAATGAGGTCTCCCTCTTCTCTCATCCTCATGGCGATGGATTACATCATGAATGAGGTCTCCCTCTTCTCTCACCCTCATGGTGATGGATTACATCATGAATGAGGTCTCCCTCTTCTCTCGCCCTCATGGTGATGGATTACATCATGAATGAGGTCTCCCTCTTCTCTCACCCTCATGGCGATGGATTACATCATGAATGAGGTCTCCCTCTTCTCTTACCCTCATGGTGATGGATTACATCATGAATGAGGTCTCGAGAACGATTAATCTAATGTTGTAGAAACTTCATTCGCTAAAGAAATTTGTAGAATAAAAGTGATTGATTCCATTATATAAGCGGGCGATTCGATTGTCATTATTGCAGGGAATATAAGTAATACCAAACAATCAGGATATTTGAATGTCTGAAACGTTTTGCAACGTCTATCGCCAAAACCACAAACGATGGCGGTTATTTACACTATACAGTCTATATTCGTTATGCTCCGTTATCTCGAAGTCGCGTCAAAGTCCCTGTTTCATATACTATCATTTTACATATAAATGGCTCAATTTATGACAACTTTCTTGATTGCGAAACAAGTTCTTTCAACTTATATTAATCACTCTCGAGACCTCATTCATGATGGAATCCATCGCCACGAGGGAGAGAGAAGAGGCAACGTGGAATTTAAATGCCTTGCCTAAGGATACAATCGTAACGGCTCCAGCAGGGCTCGAACTCCAGACATTTCGCGCCTGAAGCGAACGCACATCCACTGCGCTATAAAAACTTCCATTATTTTACATATCGCATTCATAATAGTGAATTGCTGTTAGCAAGAGATATTGTGTTATATATAAACTCCGCGTATGAAGGGAATGCGCTATCACGACTTTCACTAAAACTTATTTATGTTGTTTATGATGAGTTATCTCCTATGGTATGAGCTTATACGCGGAAAACATTCCTGTACAAGCATCACAATAATAACCCCTCCGTCGAGGGAGGTTCTACCTAACGTCACCGGTTACTAGGGTGTGTAATGCAATGCGTATGCTACCTAATCAGTGCATAGTAACACGTAACATAATGTAGGTTTCGTTTTGTAATACCCATATTTCACTTCTTCTGTTACCACATCAACTGTGTAGAGGTATTCAAATAAAACAGCAAAGAAATGACATGGTGACGTAAATGTATGTAAATGACGTCACTATGTGTGCACACAGTATTCGTCCGTCCGTCAAATAGTCCGCCCTCCCTACCTTCAGCTGTGTATATTGCACATCTTTCCTGCGCATCAACTAGTCTAAAGTATTCTCAAGTCACAAAGGTTCTCACAAAAATATAAAAACTATCCACTACCTGTCTTGAAAATGAGTTTTTACTTTTACCAAACATAAACATGCACTATGTCAGGCATTAAGACTACATGCCATACCTCGGATGCACTTCCGCCTATTTACGTGTATATACATTAGGACTACATGCCGGACCTCGGATGCACTTCCGCCTATTTACGTGTATATACATTAGGACTACATTCCGGACATCGGATGCACTTCCGCCTATTTACGTGTATATACATTAGGACTACATGCCGGACCTCGGATGCACTTCCGCCTATTTACGTGTATATACATTAGGACTACATTCCGGACCTCGGATGCACGTCCGCCTATTTACGTGTAAATACATTAGGACTACATTCCATACCTCGGATGCACTTCCGCCTATTTACGTGTATATACATTAGGACTACATTCCGGACCTCGGATGCACGTCCGCCTATTTACGTGTAAATACATTAGGACTACATTCCATAGCTCGGATGCACTTCCGCCTATTTACGTGTATATACATTAGGACTACATTCCGGACCTCGGATGCACGTCCGCCTATTTACGTGTATATACATTAGGACTACATTCCGGACCTCGGATGCACTTCCGCCTATTTACGTGTATATACATTAGGACTACATTCCGGACCTCGGATGCACTTCCGCCTATTTACGTGTATATACATTAGGACTACATTCCGGACCTCGGATGCACTTCCGCCTATTTACGTGTATACAGCCTACTAGCGACTAATAGCAACACATGTTCCAAGAAACACATAACGGTTTTTGTTTTCCTATAGTTATCTGCTTCATCGAACTGTTAACATGTGAAAGTAAGTGAAGCAGGTGCGCTGTATTCCTGAGCAATTAAGTATTCCATTTCAAAATGAGAGAGACACTGTCGTAGCCGGCGCATTAAGATATTTCTTTTGAGTAATTTCTCGTGGTTATTTGAGTATTTACTATGTTTTGCTCAACTTGGAATTTATCGGCAACACATAGTATGTATGTTTCTTAAATACTGACTGTACGGCATAACATGTATGTATGTTTCTTAAATACTGACTGTACGGCATAACATGTATGTATGTTTCTTAAATACTGACTGTACGGCATAACATGTATGTATGGATATAGATTAAGCTGTTTGTATATTATGTAAGCTGGTATTTATATATTGTTTAGTTTAAACATATCTATCATTTCTCCTTTCTTCTGAGTCAATCTCAATTTCAACCTTCTCAATCAATTACTATATGTACTTGTTTCACTTATGGATGTCGTGATAGCGCAGTGGGTGCGCGTTCGCTTCCGGTGGGAAATATCCGGAGTTCGAGCCCCGCTGGAGCCGTTACGATTGTGCCCTTAGGCAAGGCACTTAAATTCCACGTTGCCTCTTCTCTCTCCCTCGTGGCGATGGATTCCATCAGGAATGAGGTCTCGAGATTAATATAAATTGAAAGAACTTGTTTCGCAATCGAGCTAAAATAAATGTGTATAAACTTGTTTCACCTTAATAATCTCTCTATCGTATTGATATTCTAATTTACTGTTCATGATTAAAACGTTTCCTTACCTTTATTTCTAATCAAAATTAATAATTTAGAAAATATTAAAACACATAATTATGGTAACTGCAATAAGTACCGTGCAATAGGAGAATCTCTTTATAAGCTATAGCTTTCGGTTCTAATCCTTTTTTCATTCATGTATCTAAATTGTGTGTACAATGTATATGTGTATATGTTGTATTGTGTGTACAATGTATATGTGTATATGTTGTATTGTGTGTACAATGTACATGTGTATATGTTGTATTGTGTGTACAATGTACATGTGTATATGTTGTATTGTGTGTACAATGTACATGTGTATATGTTGTATTGTGTGTACAATGTATATGTGTATATGTTGTATTGTGTGTACAATGTATATGTGTATATGTTGTATTGTGTGTACAATGTATATGTGTATATGTTGTATTGTGTGTACAATGTACATGTGTATATGTTGTATTGTGTGTACAATGTATATGTGTATATGTTGTATTGTGTGTACAATGTACATGTGTATATGTTGTATTGTGTGTACAATGTACATGTGTATATGTTGTATTGTGTGTACAATGTGTATATGTTGTATTGTGTGTACAATGTGTATATGTTGTATTGTGTGTACAATGTACATGTGTATATGTTGTATTGTGTGTACAATGTACATGTGTATATGTTGTATTGTGTGTACAATGTACATGTGTATATGTTGTATTGTGTGTACAATGTACATGTGTATATGTTGTATTGTGTGTACAATGTATATGTGTATATGTTGTATTGTGTATACAATGTACATGTGTATATGTTGTATTGTGTGTACAATGTATATGTGTATATGTTGTATTGTGTGTACAATGCACATGTGTATACGTTGTATTGTGTGTACAATGTACATGTGTATATGTTGTATTGTGTGTACAATGTACATGTGTATATGTTGTATTGTGTGTACAATGTATATGTGTATATGTTGTATTGTGTGTACAATGTACATGTGTATATGTTGTATTGTGTGTACAATGTACATGTGTATATGTTGTATTGTGTGTACAATGTATATGTGTATATGTTGTATTGTGTATACAATGTACATGTGTATATGTTGTATTGTGTGTACAATGTATATGTGTATATGTTGTATTGTGTGTACAATGCACATGTGTATACGTTGTATTGTGTGTACAATGTACATGTGTATATGTTGTATTGTGTGTACAATGTACATGTGTATATGTTGTATTGTGTGTACAATGTATATGTGTATATGTTGTATTGTGTGTACAATGTACATGTGTATATGTTGTATTGTGTGTACAATGTACATGTGTATATGTTGTATTGTGTGTACAATGTACATGTGTATATGTTGTATTGTGTGTACAATGTACATGTGTATATGTTGTATTGTGTGTACAATGTACATGTGTATATGTTGTATTGTGTGTACAATGTATATGTGTATATGTTGTATTGTTTGACATAAAACTATGGTTAAACTTAACATATCGATTGCGGTGTTTATGAAAACCGTGCCTACAATATAGCTCCTTTCAGGAGAAGCTAAAAATTGTCATGTTTTTCGTCTAATCAAATTGTCTTCAGAAGTTATGTTTTGCACATTCTCTTTGACCACATAGGCGATATTATATGTCTGTAGCGATGGTTACTATGGCTATTATGTGTCTGTACCGATGGTTACTACGAATAGTATGTGTCTGTAGCGATGGTTACTAAGGATATTATGTGTCTGTAGCGATGGTTACTAAGGATATTATGTGTCTGTAGCGATGGTTACTAAGGATATTATGTGTCTGTAGCGATGGTTACTAAGGATATTATATGTCTGTAGCGATGGTTACTACGGATATTATGTGTCTGTAGCGATGGTTACTACGGATATTATATGTCTGTAACGATGGTTACTATGGATATTATGTGTCTGTAGCGATGGTTACTAAGGATATTATGTGTCTGTAGCGATGGTTACTAAGGATATTATGTGTCTGTAGCGATGGTTACTACGGATACTATGTGTCTGTAGCGATGGTTACTAAGGATATTATATGTCTGTAGCGATGGTTACTAACGATATTATGTGTCTTTAGCGATGGTTACTAAGGATATTATATGTCTGTAGCGATGGTTACTATGGATAGTATGTGTCTGTAGCGATGGCTACTGAGGATATTATATATCTGTAGCGATGGCTACTGAGGATATTATATGTCTGTAGCGATGGTTACTAAGGATATTATATGTCTGTAGCGATGGTTACTAAGGATATTATGTGTCTGTAGCGATGGTTACTACGGATATTATGTGTCTGTAGCGATGGTTACTACGGATATTATGTGTCTGTAGCGATGGTTACTACGGATATTATGTGTCTGTAGCGATGGTTACTACGGATATTATGTGTCTGTAGCGATGGTTACTACGGATATTATGTGTCTGTAGCGATGGTTACTACGGATATTATGTGTCTGTAGCGATGGTTACTACGGATATTATGTGTCTGTAGCGATGGTTACTACGGATAGTATGTGTCTATAGCGATGCCTACTACATTTGACCTAAGCTAGAGAGTTTGTCTGTACGGAATCTTTATTTAACAAGTAGTTACGGGATTAATGTTGATAGGTACGGCTATGTTTGAAATATTGCTCCTTTGTGCATCCGGGGTCTTCGTCCTTTACACTACTTACACAGGATGGTGCACCAAGTACTTGTTAATCGCTGGAGCCGGAACAGCAAATGTGATGTTAGGTAACCTGCCCGTCGCTCAAATGGACAACCGGTAGCGACGTTAAATAAACTTAAATTAAAAAAACACAATATCAGTTGGGTAGTCGGCATATGACCTAAGATGCCGGCGCGAATTTACCCCCCCCCCCTCTGCAAACCCAACCGAAAACAACAACAACAACACAAGCAAACACATAGTTATATGATACAATACAATAACTGGCCATATGTTCACACATTCTTCACAACCTATGCATGCATTGTGTCTGACGCTCCCTAATTGCTTGGCTACTGACATGTATTACATAATAACAGCAATATTTACCCGACATTGGACATGTAGAGATCAATTTCTTTATTTATAGAGGGTAACCTAATTATTCCTGCACAGACGGAGACCCATTCCAGAATCTCCTCTTGTTATTTTACGTGCACGGCGTAAAGCACCGACACGAGACCTCGGTTTAACATCCCATCTGAAAGACTGTTAATGTATTATGGTCAGACAGGGGATCGAACCTGCGATCCATGGATTACCAGTCCAGACTACAGATCCGCCTGTTCACCTATAGACAGGCTTTTCGTGCCGTTTTGTGGGTATGAGATAAATATGTCTAACCTGGTAGACAAGGGGACTACTTTATGCTAATTAGGTATCACGAGCAAATCCCATAGTTTCCGTTTATTTCCGCGTCCAAATTCATATCATTTCATTTGATAACGGTATAATCCGAACACTGCCATGCAGCTAAGTCATTTTGAGAACAGCGATACGTCATCTATGATGACAAATTAGTTTTGTTTGCCCTATGGTCATATAGTAAGTAATGTTTATTGAAGGCAACGAACGGAAATGAAACATGCATGCAAAAACATCGACGAGAAACTAGGTAAAATTGACCAGATCACTGATATGCCCTTGTGGTCCTGACCGGAAGACATTATTCTATCAACAGTACTTTTTATTTGATGGAGATCGGTCAAATAACACCAGAATGGCACACTATTTCATCGTCAACAGCGGGAAATGCATTGTTGTCGTTTTCGGGGCTTTCACACATGAAGCGAACTGGACGCTACCACCAATATACGATAAGATACATTTTATTGTGAGTCGGCAAGATAACAACAGTACAACACAAGCTCTGAGTGAGCTTTTGAACCGACTATATAACATAAAATAATGGTAACAGCTATACAATTAGAATCACTGATAATAGTATGCATATTAATTATTAATTTGTTTCTAAGATAAATGCTGAAAAATGTTGAAACATAACTAAGTGGGTAAGACAAGTGTGCTTGTTAGCCATACAGAATATTAACCTAGTAAATCAATGACTTAATTGGTAAAACTTATATAAGTATATATGGATTAAACAAATCTTTTTTCAGGAACATCAATTTTTTTTTAAATATATAATATTCATCATTATAATAGATATTTTCAGTTTCAATGGAAATTGAGCTTATTTTACGTCATTTGTTTGGCATTACTAAAATGGACAATATTTAATAATACCATAAAAATAGATAGCAAACATATCAAATAGCACATGATTTCAATGGCCCCGTATTGTGGATATTTAAAAGATTACGCATGCCGTATATTTACAATTGAAAGTAAAGTTACCACTGAATGCACTACCTATGCACCGGTAAAGTTTTAATATATGCACGTGAAATTTATGCATTTTAATTTCTAGAATATAACAATGAATTGGACAACATTTTTGCATCATTATCAGTTCCATGTTTTCGTGTACATTATGGTGGTTAATATACAGCGCTCCTCGTATATACACCGAATGTTATATATCTGCCAGTCCATGTTATTGGAGAGGAAGACATTTAGTCGTGTGTAACCTGATACTGTGCAATTATCACGACATCATTAATTGTATAAGGGCACAAAAGCAAAACAGTGTTACAATTAAAACTTAATGACAGCAAGCAACATGAAACACGGGTGCACCGTGACATCTAGGTGGCGTAAAGTCCCCCGTGACATATAGGTGTAATAAAGTGCTCAGTGACATCTAGGTGATGTAAAGTGCTCAGTGACATTTAGGTGACGTAACGTCCCCGTGATATCTAGGTGACGTAAATTCATCCGTGACATATAGGTGACGTTAAGTCATCCGTGACATATAGGTGACGTTAAGTCATCCGTGACATATAGGTGACGTTAAGTCATCCGTGACATATAGGTGACGTTAAGTCATCCGTGACATATCGGTGACGTTAAGTCATCCGTGACATATAGGTGACGTTAAGTCATCAGTGACATATAGGTGACGTTAAGTCATCCGTGACATATAGGTGACGTTAAGTCATCCGTGACATATCGGTGACGTTAAGTCATCCGTGACATATAGGTGACGTTAAGTCATCCGTGACATATCGGTGACGTTAAGTCATCCGTGACATATAGGTGACCTAAAGTCATCCGTGACATATCGGTGACGTTAAGTCATCCGTGACATATCGGTGACGTTAAGTCATCCGTGACATATCGGTGACGTTAAGTCATCCGTGACATATAGGTGACGTTAAGTCATCCGTGACATATCGGTGACGTTAAGTCATCCGTGACATATAGGTGACGTTAAGTCATCCGTGACATATAGGTGACGTTAAGTCATCCGTGACATATCGGTGACGTTAAGTCATCCGTGACATATAGGTGACCTAAAGTCATCCGTGACATATAGGTGACGTTAAGTCATCCGTGACATATCGGTGACGTTAAGTCATCCGTGACATATCGGTGACGTTAAGTCATCCGTGACATCAAGGTGACCTAAAGTCATCCGTGACATATAGGTGACGTTAAGTCATCAGTGACATATAGGTGACGTTAAGTCATCCGTGACATCAAGGTGACCTAAAGTCATCCGTGACATATAGGTGACGTTAAGTTATCCGTGACATATCGGTGACGTTAAGTCATCCGTGACATATCGGTGACGTTAAGTCATCCGTGACATATAGGTGACGTAAGCATTTTGTTGTGATTAACGAGAATGATACTTTGCTTTGTTAATCATTAGAACAAAAAGTGAACAGTTAAATGAATATTACTAATTATTAATATATTTCTTTCCGAAGTTTATTTCCAAATTTGAAATGTGTTTTAGGCCTATTTCTTAACGTCACGTATTTATCAAAACTATTTAGCGTTAGTCACCTGCAATAACACGGGTTTGTAAGTTTGCCGTCGTAATTAATGTTAAAAAAATATGCTAAAAAAGCAACATTCATTTTTTATTGTTTATAAATGAAAACACTTAAAATATATTCAGTCATTTCTTGTGCTACCCGTGAAACGGTGATTCTATCCGTAATACGAAACGGCGAGTCTACCCGTAATACGAAACAATGATTCTATCCGTAATATGAAACGGCGAGTCTACCCGTAATATGAAACGGTGATTCTACCCGTAATATGAAACGGCGAGTCTACCCGTAATATGAAACGGTGATTCTACCCGTAATACGAAACGATGATTCTATCCGTAATACGAAACGATGATTCTATCCGTAATATGAAACGGTGATTCTATCCGTAATATGAAACGGCGAGTCTACCCGTAATACGAAACGATGATTCTACCCGTAATACGAAACGATGATTCTACCCGTAATACGAAACAATGATTCTATCCGTAATATGAAACGGCGAGTCTACCCGTAATATGAAACGGTGATTCTACCCGTAATATGAAACGGCGAGTCTACCCGTAATATGAAACGGTGATTCTACCCGTAATACGAAACGATGATTCTATCCGTAATACGAAACGATGATTCTATCCGTAATATGAAACGGTGATTCTATCCGTAATATGAAACGGCGAGTCTACCCGTAATACGAAACGATGATTCTACCCGTAATACGAAACGATGATTCTACCCGTAATACGAAACGATGATTCTATCCGTAATATGAAACGGCGAGTCTACCCGTAATACGAAACGGTGATTCTATCCGTAATATAAACGGTGATTCTATCCGCAATATGAAACGATGATTCTATCCGTAATACGAAACGGTGATTATATCCGTAATATGAAACGATGATTCTATCCGTAATACGAAACGGTGATTCTACCCTTAATACGAAACGATGATTATACCTGTAATACGAAACGGTGATTCTAAAATGATAGAACATGTTTCTTGTGTGTTTTACGTATATTTATCGTCGCTACCGGTTGCCCATATGAGCGACGCCTCCTGAAGAGATTAATCAGTTTAGATGTTTGGAGGATAGTGCAATGATACAGACAGAGATCCGTTAGAGAGTCTACATGTTTCGTTTTAGAGGCCATTACATAAAATTTTATCTCGTGTAATAATTATGCAAATGAGCACTATCCGAACACATCCGAATACCGTATGTATGTATTCATGCGCGTTGTAAAAAAATAAAGAAATATCTGTCGTCGAAACAAAAAATGTATCGTTTGATAGTTTTAGTGAATGACCGAACTATATGTCACCGAATGAATAGTATATACAGTATGCATCCGCTATGTCGAATTCCGGCGGACTGAGCAAAGTACTTCGACATAACCGAAGTTTGACTTAACGAAATTCAATATAAACGGAGCCAGTTATATGTAAAATGGTAGCGTCTGAAACGGGACTTTGATTCGACTTCGAGATAACCGGAGAATTCGACATAACCAACTTTGACATAACGGATGTACACTGTACACTATTATCACGAGTGACGTCATACACGAGTGACATGGGCATGCGACTGAACTATTGTGCTCGAAGAGGAACATTGGACATGCCACCTCAAATACTAGCTGGAGAGTCGTCACGTGATCTAAAGGTTGTAAAACAACAAATACATTGCCTATTAAATACACAGTAAAAAGTAGAAACATAAAGTATGTTCATTTATATTTCCAATCTTTCATTTCTTCTGCTACCACATGCACTGTGAAGAAGTATTCAAATGAAATTGTAAAAGAGCAAAACTCTTCCAATTATAATGTTGTCCATATCAAGTGCTCACCGGTGAATAACGTCACTGTGTTTACACACTGTATTCCTCCGCCAAATAATACAGTATACCAACATTCAGTTTGCAATGGCCTGAATTCTTATACCACATCTTTTCCATACATCAACTAGTCTGAAGTTTTCTCAAGTCACATAATTTCTCAAAAAATGCAAAAACTGTCATGAAAAAAATAAAAACGAACTATATTAGTTATTGGGACTACATTCGATTGTGGACCGCGGATGCACTTCTGCCTATTTACGTATATACAACCTAACATGTTGGTGTGACTTTAATTCCCACGAAAAACACACAAGCACAAACTAATACGTATCCTAAAATGCCGGAGGAACTGTAACATAATTGTGTCACTCGATTTCTGAAAGTCAGTGTCCAGTGGGAATGCATGCCATTTACATTACCGGTTTAATTTCATGTTGAATTGTTCCAATATTGTGTGTGTATCAAATTTTGCATTCATGTCCTTATGTTGAGGAACCGTGTTGGTTTAAGCATATTTATTTATCAGGATACACGTAATATATACTAGAGGACATAGAAAACGCACACCTACATTATATACTAGAGGACATAGAAAACGCACACCTACATTATATACTAGAGGACATAGAAAACGCACACCTACATTATATACTAAAGGACATAGAAAACGCACACATACATTATATACTAGAGGACATAGAAAACGCACACCTACATTATATACTAGTATAACCCATAGTCGGAACATATTTATAATAGTATAGTCAAAATTCGTTCACCATTATATATATATATATATATAATATAAAATAATAATTGTTTTTTTTTGTCATAATATAAAATATTAAATTGTTTTAAGTTTTCTGTGTTGAAAGTGTGAACATGTGTGAATTCCGTTGAAGTAATTATCGACATCCTGTCGCTTCCTGTCCCCATCGGGTACAATGGGAACCTTAGTTTGTTGTGTATTTACCTTTTTTGAGTAATATGGATTTAAAAATAGTGACATTTGACATTGTGAAACAGTGACACAAACAATAGAGTGGTCCATTGTTCGCACCTTTGGTAATTGACAGCAATATCTTAGTGCTAATACAGTTCTAGTATCGTAATACTTATCAACATTTTGGTCTTCTTAGGTCATAGTATACGAGAGGTTATCCAAACATGCGGATATTTGCTATTATGTTAGTAATGTGTTGCATCATTACGAAGCTATCAAGCCCGTGTATACTCATGTAGAACAATTTTCGTCATATCCGTAGCTTATCGATACCCGGTTGTCGTGTTGTTGCAAATATGCATCCTGAGAATATGAAAAATAAGCTGAAACTGGTATCCATGACAGACCAATAACTTTCATAGTAAACTCTAAATAACATCTTCATTGTTACAAAGCATTCCTGTTATAGCCGTATTCGTCGTTCAATTGTCTTTGGTATAACTTCTGACACAATCAGTATCAGTATGAAATTGCACATGATGCCTTAAATATGATATTTGATACCATCCGGACCCAAGGGCTGGAAATGTAGCTTAGATATACACCCGACTGATACTAAGGTTTGATCATTTTTTTCAAAGCTCAGGACCAATTGACATATGATGCAGGTCAGAGTACGAACATTTAGGCCGGCGAAAGTGCTCAAAATGGCCGAAATCAAAGATGGCCGCCAAAATACATATATTTTTACTTTTTAATGTGAAAATGATAATTTTTGTAACCAAGCACATATGGGTAATGTTTGGTGGGGGGTGGGGGTTTTTTTGTTTTTATTGTTTTTTTTTTTTTTTTTTTTTTGTTTTCCCCCCCCAAATGGGGGGAAAAAAAAAGAAAAAAAAAAAAACAAAAAACCCAAAACAAAAAGGTTGGGGTTTTATGTACTGTATGAAATAGACATAATTTCTGAATATATTCCGCTAGAAATATTTCAAAATGGCGGAAATTCAAAATGGCCACCAAAAAGTGAAAATATTCATGTTATACGTTTATTACAAATATGCGGACATTCAGACAAATTTAAATGGTTATTAAGTGCTATATTTCTATATCAGACACTTCGAAGATATTTTTAAAATGTTTCTAGTGCATGTTTCAGTGTTTGTTTGTGCTACATACGTGACGTATTGGTAAATGACACGCTGATTATTATCACATTAGGCAGTTTTAGCGAAATTGTATTGGTGTACTGTTAAAGGTATAAAATAGGTTACAATACCAATATGATCTATTAAAGATATTTGGGAATAATATTCGTATTGCTATGCTAAATATGTATGTAACATACGTTACATACGTTACATGTTTAAGTTCTGGATCTTTAATAATGATTACATTATTTATTATACACGAACACTAACAACTTGAATTACTATTATATACATGCACGATATATTGTTATATATATATTGGCATATGTATATACATATATCAATCGGTCCGCAAAGGAATAATTGGTACGTTACCTTAAATAGTTAACTTGATAATACAGGGATTATTCAACTGTTGAACAAACTAATAATTGTCTGCCCGGACTTCTCTACATATAAACCAAGAAATCAATATATTTTACCATGTACAAAAATAGTGAAGATGATTACCTATGTATTGTCCTCAACGAACTGGACACGAGCACATGTATCTCGATGTCCACGGCACGTGCAGGCTATGTCACATTGTAATCCGAATTTCTTGCATGAACAATTTCGAACGCATCGCTTTTTACATTTGCAGTACTTGTCTTTGTTTAGATTAGCTGGTACATGATTATTTGTCATAAGTGTAGGCTTCGTTTTTCCCAAAACGGTCGTCCATCCATATTTAAATGGATCAAGTGGACGAGGGGTAGGGTTATCTGCTGAAACCCAAATATGGGTTTGAAAGAGTGCACGTAAAACATATTGTTTGAAAGCATCATCAGTTGGAGGTATAGCTTCCAAAGATTTCGTTCCCCCATAATACATGTGTGCTCGCACTATGTTCAAGTTATCAAATGAAGCTTTTGTGTATAGGTATGTCAGTACTGGTGTGGCTGTATCGATAGTGTCACTAATCAAGTAATCAGTGACATTAGATCTTGTATCGTTACATAGACGGGCTAGTTCTGTGCCTTTGCCAGTTTCTTGAACAGCCTTCATAAACATCCGCTTTCCCTTACCAAACATATACCCATTAGTGTCACAGCCACTTAATGCATGCATTAAAGGCAACATTTCACGTTCAGTTTGACTGAAATGGTGTACTAATTCATGAATTGGTATAGCGTAATCTTTTGTCTTGATGTATAGCTCATGTAGCCCATCCTCGCTTAACCTTTGAAACATATACATAGCTATAACTACTATATCTGTATCAGAAGCGCACACGATAACCTTTTCACAACCACTTGTTATTGCAGCTTTGGTATGTAGGAAGATCCGTGTGTCTGCCTCTTCATGGGTACTTGTTAGAAGTTTTTGAATGTCTTCAGGTGCATCGTATTCTCCTTTAGAGCCGATTACTTTCATTTTTATTCTGTTCCTGAATCCACCTGATAGATACAGATGGGTGTTATCAGGTAGCATATCCGAGCTAGATGACCAAATGTCAAATAGAAATTCTATGAGATTGGCTTTGCTATCACTATTTCTTACAATGTCATCAAAGTTTTTCATCACCAAACCTTTTCGTACTTCATACTCTTTTGTGGAACCACCGCGCCTCTGTCTACATCCGCTTGATTCTTTTAGATTTACGTTGCCTCCATTACTGTCTTCGATACCATATAAACCATCATACCTATCTGCTGCCAGATGGATGTGTTTGCATTGGTACTTTCGAAGAATATTTTCCAGTAGCCGTTTTGCATAAGTTTCACTTTCTTCAGTTTGAAGCGGGGGCGATGCTCTGACCATTCCCATTACGTCAACAACTAACCCAGTTTCAAATTCTGACTGGTTGATTTCAGGTGGCCAGTCATCCATTTCTGCTCTCTTTTTCATGATATCTAATAGGGATGCTTTGTTTCCAGTTCTCAAATAGACGCCATGGCTCTCCTGATCCATTTCACATATAGATGGTGGATATGATCTTAGTTCATGTTTCATGAGTTCCTCCAAGTAATCAGTATCGGTGGCGTCTCTGTTGAGTTCTAGTAAAGCTCTTTTCAAAACTTTGATTTCACTTGTTAAGTCATTCTTGGATTTGATATACTTCTTGTTTGCCTTTGGAAGCTTTTCCATATCTGTAAAGGTCTTCAGATTAAGCCTGCAAGGTTTATTATTCTGTACATAACTGCGTATTGCATTTTCTCCAAACAGTTCTATCCCAAGTAGATCACAGGTTATTTCCTCAGTGGCTTTAAGTCCGTTTTCAATATTTACTAACGATCTACTTTCTGAATAAGTGAACGGATTTATCATTTCCTCATGTACTGTTTCAATGATGGCTTGTCTATTCTTCACCTCTCGTTTGCGAGTAGCTACATTGTCCTCATGATGGACTATCTCGGAATCATCCAGGTGGAGCATTGCCTTTACAGCTGAGGATACTGCTGCACAAAATGGTAAGGTTACAAACCACTTCTCCTCTGTCTGGGCCTTAAGTGTTGCTCCTTTAAGTCCTGCTTGGCCGGTTTTACCCTTTGCGTCACAGTTCTGCGAACATTCCAGAGCCATGTCCGTCCATATACCATTAAAACTGCCACCAGCTCTCTTAACTATAAAGTGTCCATGCTGGAACTGTTCTTCAACGTATGGGGCTGTTTCGGGCAAGCTTCTCATATCGTCAAGATATGTAACAATTGCTTTCACATATTTGTGGTGGTCAGCAGCGGCTATGATTTTTATCATTGAGGACACCGCTGCCAAATGTTCATTCCAAACACCCTCTCGCTCAGCATGTATATATAGAAGGACTGTTTCAATCATGGATACATATTTCATCCAAAATGCATGTGTTTTGAACTCGGATCGGATTCGGTTAAATTCATTGATTGCTGTTTTCAATTTTGACAAACAACTGCGCATTTTCGACAGAGTTTCAAGAATCTGTGCTTTGTCCTTGGTTATCAGAAATTCATTTAGAACAGTAATATTTTCACCGAGTTCTGCAAAGGTTCCAAGTTCGTCTTCAACATCCCGTTCAACGCAATAGTTTTTCAAAAGCTGTCCACCACAACGACAACATACCTTCATGAACTCTCATGTGTGCATTGATCGCCTGGTAGTATCCCTTTCCTGAAAGGATTTTGTTGGCTGTACCCTCCAGCATTATTTGGCTAGACACTAATAGCGTCCTAAGGCCAGATCCAGTCATAAACTTCCCAACAGCTCCAAGATAGTTCATCAAAAGATGGAAGCCTCCTAAGCGCAACACTAGATTTGGGTAATCATCTGGGGTTACCTTTCGAAGTGTGTAACTTATCTCATATATTGCTTGATCTTGTGTGATTACAGTGTGTTGCAGTCCAAGCTTGGCACTTGCTTTTATGCATATTTGCAAAGCTTCTCTTACTACATTTGGATTAGTAGGAGGACTTTGAATGAAAGGGCAATACCCTATAGCTGTAGGTGAGGACTTTGTCTGACTTATAGCAGCATTGAAGACTTTCCAGCCTGGACAGTCAATATCGACCTCGAGCAGCTTTGTTGGACAAAGCCTAGCTGCTGCCCAGCACAGATTCAACTCCGAGGTGTCACCACCTGACTCTTGGTGTAGAATCCACTCTGTGTCTACAGGGGTAATTGGTTGCATGTCTCGGCGCAATTTTCGTATTTCAAATACATGATGAAGGTATTCTAGACAACCTGACTCCCCAAGACTACCCTTGCTAGATACACGTTTAGGGATACTTCCCATGGAACCCCCGTGTAACACCTTCTCTAATTCACAGCCTTGATACATCACCATGCTGGTGACATGCATGCTTTTCCCGTCTAACGTACATTCTGAAAAGTCTAAATTGTCAATAGCATACTGTGTAAATATTCCCGGTACGATGTTTGATGGAATGAAAATATTGTCTTCCGAGCACTTATCTGTAATATCCAGAGCAACTGATGTTAGTATTCTTTGAAGTTCTGTATAACTAATACATAGTCCTAGTCTATGTAAAACTGTTATCAAGTCCTTGCTCCTTGTCTTGTGGTATACATATACAGCAAGACCAACATGTTGTGGGGTTTTGACACCAGTTTTAAGAAATACTACATTTTGGGACAAGTTGAGAACTCTCTCATTCATCAATAGTCCTGACCTGTCATTGTTCAAAAGACAATCATCGCAATTCACTCTGCCGTCTTTATCTATGGGTATGTCGGCTATATCTGGTTTGTCATACAGTATAAACGCTATCAAGTTATGTAGACTATTTGAAACTATACTACAGGCCTGATTGTAGTCAACATTCCATGAATCGTTTTCATTCTCCTTTTCGTTGCATTTCATATTCTTCAAGTCCGCCTTTATCTTTTGTGCAGCTTGAAACATCACTTTGTTCATGATATCACTCTCAGAATCATTTGGAACTTCGTCATCAGAGCTTGGCAATGCAATGTAATTATCTTCTAGATTTTGTTTAAGGTCCACCAATGCCGATATCAATTTACCTGCTGATAAAGAAGCTGAGCAAATCAGTTCGGATTTATTATTATCTTGGGGCCAGAACAGAATAGAATCAGCATATGTTTTGCGTAGCCTTCGCTTTAGAGATTGATTCCGATAAGTTTCTGCCACTTCTGGTAACACACCTGTCTCCTTTAAGTATCTTCTGTATGTTGCATTTAGCGTCTTAAGGTACGTCAGCTTTCCATTCTTTAACAAGCTTTCCATATCAGCGCACAGTTTTTTATAAGCTTCATTGTATATTGAATATTTCTCTTCTCCTGATACCGGTCTAACTTTGTTTCGCAGTATTAAATAGCAACTTCTATGATACCTGACTTCATAAGCAATCATGTCAATTGAACACACCCCGTCTCCTTGAATTCTGCGTAAAATGGTTTCATCATTTACATCATTTGCACTCTTGTAAATACTGCATTGAACCTCATTTGTCATTACCGTAACCATTTTTTCATGTTTCTTTTTACCAGAAAGCCTTGCTTTCCCACATATGATACACATTTCTTTATATTCGAACTCCGGAATATGCTGTCCAGTAGAGTGTCTCTTTTCACTACTAGATGATGTAACTGGCGACAACTTTCTCTTTCTAGCGTGAACATTTCGCTTACTTGTCCACGATGTGCGACACTTTTCATGCCAAACAGGATTTTGATCATAGAACACCGAGTCAGATGTTATGTCAAGTTGTAAACGTTGAGCAACGTCATCGCGTCTCGAGTTAGCTGTATCAGTAATAGTCTCAAAACTCTTTTCTTTTATTTGCTGAGGTTTTTCTTTAGTAATGGTTTGGCATATTATGCACTGCTCGAAATTTATAGTGGTTTTCAAGTTCTTTTCAGGACTGGGAAGCAGTGAAACAACATTTGAATCCATCATGTAACATTTATAGTTCGATTATTCTTTTACCTGACATAAACACATCCATTAATATAATATTTTCTTCTTCAGACAACACCTTAGCAAATGGCGGATATGTGTCAAAGGGGAGCAACTCAGTATAAACTATTTGTATACCTGTATAATATACATGTACGTAGTATGCATCACATGCAATCAATTGTATAATATATATTTGCATTCATACAATAAATAGACTGGAATCTTACTATTTGCTTAATATACAATTTTGATATTATTGAGCTTTATCATAATTATGAAGTTTTTACTTTTTTTGGCCTGAAATGAAACTAAAATACTAAAGGGATAAATAAAAAAATACAACTAAGTAATGTTTTTAAAAAACATCTTCTATGTGTCTGTTATTTGTATAATCCTCCAAATATTCATTATATTTGGATTTGATCCAGTAAGTAGTGTCCTAAACATACAGTAAGCGTTTATTAGTATATTGGCCGCCATCTTGAATTTCGGCTATTTTCAAATATCTATCATGGAATATTTGTAGCATTTATGTTCATTTTATACACAATACATATTGTTCTTCATAAAACACTCCACACATTACCTCCTATATGTTTTATGACAACAATATTTGTTTCTCACAGAACAGAACACAAATTGTAATTTTGGCGGCCATCTTTGATTTCGCCCATTTTGAGAACTTTCGCCGGCCTAAGTTTGCGTACTCTGACCTGCATCACATGCTAATTGACCCTGTCTATCGAAAAAATGCATCAAAGCTTAGTATCAATCGGATGTATACCTTTGTGAAAATTTGCACGATAGCCACTTCTTGGGTCCGGACTACCAGGATCGTTTTGATTTATTTATCTATGTTCCTGATGATCCATACACGATATATAAATGGTAGTAGTTTCGTCAACCTTATTTGTATAGTAGTTTACTATTGTGGTCGCGGAGGTGTTTTATCGGGGTACGGACGATTGCCCCTTAGGACAATTGCCCCTTAGGACAATTACCACCTGGACAATTGCCCCTAGGACAATAGCCCCTTGGAAAAATAGAAAGATAGGACAATTGCCCTTAAATTTTAGTAAATGTAAAACCAAATTGAAGTGACAAACTAGCACAAAAAAAATCAAAATAGGCAAAGCACATTACAGTGACAAGTTTAAAGGCTAGCACAACATGCACAAGTAATTCAAAATAGGCAAAGCACATTACAGTGACAAGTTTAAAGGCTAGCACAACATGCACAAGTAATTTAAAATAGGCAAAGCACATTACAGTGACAAGTTTAAAGGCTAGCACAACATGCACAAGTAATTTAAAATAGGCAAAGCACATTACAGTGACAAGTTTAAAGGCTAGCACAACATGCACAAGTAATTTAAAATAGGCAAAGCACATTACAGTGACAAGTTTAAAGGCTAGCACAACATGCACAAGTAATTTAAAATAGGCAAAGCACATTACAGTGACAAGTTTAAAGGCTAGCACAACATGCACAAGTAATTCAAAATAGGCAAAGCACATTACAGTGACAAGTTTAAAGGCTAGCACAACATGCACAAGTAATTCAAAATAGGCAAAGCACATTACAGTGACAAGTTTAAAGGCTAGCACAACATGCACAAGTAATTCAAAATAGGCAAATCACATTACAGTGACAAGTTTAAAGGCTAGCACAACATGCACAAGTAATTCAAAATAGGCAAAGCACATTACAGTGACAAGTTTAAAGGCTAGCACACATGCACAAGTAATTCAAAATAGGCAAAGCACATTACAGTGACAAGTTTTAAAGGCTAGCACAACATGCACAAGTAATTCAAAATAGGCAAAGCACATTACAGTGACAAGTTTTAAAGGCTAGCACAACATGCACAAGTAATTCAAAATAGGCAAAGCACATTACAGTGACAAGTTTAAGGCTAGCACAACATGCACAAGTAATTCAAAATAGCAAAAGCACATTACAGTGACAAGTTTAAAAGCTAGCACAACATGCACAAGTAATTCAAAATTATAACATTAAAAGTATTCATTTTACATTTAATACAAGTACATATAATTAATAACAGTTTAGCATAACCAATTAGCATATTAAACCATGGGATATCATCCCTTCTGCTCAACAAATTTGGTATATCCACAGGGATATTACATAGACACAACTACATGTATGTGATAAAACATGTGCACAGTTCATTTTGAGCGTTGCTTCCATCTGATGGAATGCCCAATGCCATGGAGGTGTTCTTGCAAGGTTTTCCTCCCTTCAGTGAAGTCCAGACATATGTTCTTCAGTCGTGTTTGAAGGTCCTTTGTTGCTTTCTTTATACGTTTTCTGGGAGGTTCACCACGTGAGTTCAGAAGAAAAGCTGTGGATACAAGAGCTTGGTCCTTACGTAGGCAGTCAATAGCTGTCCATATGGATGGATGGTGATATCCAATCAGTTGTTGGAATCCTTGGTTCCAACTCTCACATAAGTTATTAGTTCTGTCACCATCGTTCACAGTTGTTAGGTAACAATTCCAGAGGTTTGGTGGGAATAGTGGAGGCACCCTACACATACGCATAGCAGGGAGATTATCTCCAGGCTGTGCAGGTGGAGGCTGAATCCGACGGTATGTCCCAGACACATAAACACTATCAAAATAGTCAACTAGACTTTCAAGTTCTTCTGGAGTATTATCCTTAAGGTAAGCCATACCGTTAGCTACCTCCTCCACTGGCAAGAAAGCTAGTCCATCTAGCATCCCACAGAATAACTTTATGTCTTCCTTTTCCCTGTAGAGTTCAACAAGTCCAAGGTCTTGTATTTTGCGCCATGTGCACTGTGTGAGGTGATAAAAACATCCTTGAGATGTAACATGGGGGCCAAGGGTGTTAGCAATGGCATTTATCACAGCTTGCTCAAAGTCCGTTATCACTGTTGTAGGGTCTGGGTTAAATCCAAGTTCATCACACTTGTTCATGATGGATAGGAATAGTTCTTCATAAATGTCCTGTGATTTCCCAGAAAGCAGAGCATATACACAGGTAACAGCAGAATCACCAAGTGGAGCACGAATAATGTACAATTGCTTGAATATCTTTGGCGCTGATGAAAATGTTCCATCCATAAACCATGTGTCATAACGACAAAGATGTTCCATCCATGTCATAACGACAAAGATGTTCCATCCATAAACCATGTGTCATAACGACAAAGATGTTCCATCCATAAACCATGTGTCATAACGACAAAGATGTTCCATCCATAAACCATGTGTCATAACGACAAAGATGTTCCATCCATAAACCATGTGTCATAACGACAAAGATGTTCCCTCCATAAACCATGTGTCATAACGACAAAGATGTTCCATCCATAAACCATGTGTCATAACGACAAAGATGTTCCATCCATAAACCATGTGTCATAACGACAAAGATGTTCCATCCATAAACCATGTGTCATAACGACAAAGATGTTCCATCCATAAACCATGTGTCATAACGACAAAGATGTTCCATCCATAAACCATGTGTCATAACGACAAAGATGTTCCATCCATAAACCATGTGTCATAACGACAAAGATGTTCCATCCATAAACCATGTGTCATAACGACAAAGATGTTCCATCCATAAACCATGTGTCATAACGACAAAGATGTTCCATCCATAAACCATGTGTCATAACGACAAAGATGTTCCATCCATAAACCATGTGTCATAACGACAAAGATGTTCCATCCATAAACCATGTGTCATAACGACAAAGATGTTCCATCCATAAACCGTGTGTCATAACGACAAAGATGTTCCATCCATAAACCGTGTGTCATAACGACAAAGATGTTCCATCCATAAACCGTGTGTCATAACGACAAAGATGTTCCATCCATAAACCGTGTGTCATAACGACAAAGATGTTCCATCCATAAACCGTGTGTCATAACGACAAAGATGTTCCATCCATAAACCGTGTGTCATAACGACAAAGATGTTCCATCCATAAACCATGTGTCATAACGACAAAGATGTTCCATCCATAAACCATGTGTCATAACGACAAAGATGTTCCATCCATAAACCATGTGTCATAACGACAAAGATGTTCCATCCATAAACCATGTGTCATAACGACAAAGATGTTCCATCCATAAACCATGTGTCATAACGACAAAGATGTTCCATCCATAAACCATGTGTCATAACGACAAAGATGTTCCATCCATAAACCATGTGTCATAACGACAAAGATGTTCCATCCATAAACCATGCGTCATAACGACAAAGATGTTCCATCCATAAACCATGTGTCATAACGACAAAGATGTTCCATCCATAAACCATGCGTCATAACGACAAAGATGTTCCATCCATAAACCATGCGTCATAACGACAAAGATGTTCCATCCATAAACCATGCGTCATAACGACAAAGATGTTCCATCCATAAACCATGCGTCATAACGACAAAGATGTTCCATCCATAAACCATGTGTCATAACGACAAAGATGTTCCATCCATAAACCATGTGTCATAACGACAAAGATGTTCCATCCATAAACCATGCGTCATAACGACAAAGATGTTCCATCCATAAACCATGTGTCATAACGACAAAGATGTTCCATCCATAAACCATGTGTCATAACGACAAAGATGTTCCATCCATAAACCATGTGTCATAACGACAAAGATGTTCCATCCATAAACCATGTGTCATAACGACAAAGATGTTCCATCCATAAACCATGTGTCATAACGACAAAGATGTTCCATCCATAAACCATGTGTCATAACGACAAAGATGTTCCATCCATAAACCATGTGTCATAACGACAAAGATGTTCCATCCATAAACCATGTGTCATAACGACAAAGATGTTCCATCCATAAACCATGTGTCATAACGACAAAGATGTTCCATCCATAAACCATGTGTCATAACGACAAAGATGTTCCATCCATAAACCATGTGTCATAACGACAAAGATGTTCCATCCATAAACCATGCGTCATAACGACAAAGATGTTCCATCCATAAACCATGTGTCATAACGACAAAGATGTTCCATCCATAAACCATGTGTCATAACGACAAAGATGTTCCATCCATAAACCATGTGTCATAACGACAAAGATGTTCCATCCATAAACCATGTGTCATAACGACAAAGATGTTCCATCCATAAACCATGTGTCATAACGACAAAGATGTTCCATCCATAAACGTGTGTCATAACGACAAAGATGTTCCATCCATAAACCATGTGTCATAACGACAAAGATGTTCCATCCATAAACCATGTGTCATAACGACAAAGATGTTCCATCCATAAACCATGTGTCATAACGACAAAGATGTTCCATCCATAAACCGTGTGTCATAACGACAAAGATGTTCCATCCATAAACCGTGTGTCATAACGACAAAGATGTTCCATCCATAAACCATGTGTCATAACGACAAAGATGTTCCATCCATAAACCATGTGTCATAACGACAAAGATGTTCCATCCATAAACCGTGTGTCATAACGACAAAGATGTTCCATCCATAAACCATGTGTCATAACGACAAAGATGTTCCATCCATAAACCATGTGTCATAACGACAAAGATGTTCCATCCATAAACCATGTGTCATAACGACAAAGATGTTCCATCCATAAACCATGTGTCATAACGACAAAGATGTTCCCTCCATAAACCATGTGTCATAACGACAAAGATGTTCCATCCATAAACCATGTGTCATAACGACAAAGATGTTCCATCCATAAACCATGTGTCATAACGACAAAGATGTTCCCTCCATAAACCATGCGTCATAACGACAAAGATGTTCCATCCATAAACCATGTGTCATAACGACAAAGATGTTCCATCCATAAACCATGTGTCATAACGACAAAGATGTTCCATCCATAAACCATGTGTCATAACGACAAAGATGTTCCATCCATAAACCATGTGTCATAACGACAAAGATGTTCCATCCATAAACCATGTGTCATAACGACAAAGATGTTCCATCCATAAACCATGTGTCATAACGACAAAGATGTTCCATCCATAAACCATGTGTCATAACGACAAAGATGTTCCATCCATAAACCATGTGTCATAACGACAAAGATGTTCCATCCATAAACCATGTGTCATAACGACAAAGATGTTCCATCCATAAACCATGTGTCATAACGACAAAGATGTTCCATCCATAAACCATGTGTCATAACGACAAAGATGTTCCATCCATAAACCATGCGTCATAACGACAAAGATGTTCCATCCATAAACCATGCGTCATAACGACAAAGATGTTCCTCCATAAACCATGTGTCATAACGACAAAGATGTTCTAATCCCTCTTGTGTGCCAAACACCAGCATCCTACACCAAACACCAGCATCCTACACCAAACACCAGCATCCTACACCAAACACCAGCATCCTACACCAAACACCAGCATCCTACACCAAACACCAGCATCCTACACCAAACACCAGCATCCTACACCAAACACCAGCATCCTACACCAAACACCAGCATCCTACACCAAACACCAGCATCCTACACCAAACACCAGCATCCTACACCAAACACCAGCATCCTACACCAAACACCAGCATCCTACGTTGTCTACACCAAACACCAGCATCCTACACCAAACACCAGCATCCTACTTTGCGAGTCAGGTCCATTGTCGTATATGAGGAAGGGTACTCCATCTTGTCGAGTTGTACACCAGTCACCCTCTATGGTAAGCTCCTGGTGTGATGCTGGTTCCTTGGGAAGAGCGCCACGCTTTTGTCTCCGGATGCAGCGTTTCACTGAATCGAGTTTGCCTATGGCACCACGAACTTCAACAGGTTGTTGCTGTAATGTGTTAGCTAGAATCTGTCCAGGGCGTCCTCTGTTGATGGCAATGGTATCCTTCATTGATACACGGACCTTGGCTGCTTCCACTGCACTCTCATCTGGGTCATGACTGTGATCAGTAGTAGAAAGCACCTCTTCCACCTATGTGAACAAATGAAAATGATGCAAGATGTATATGATACACTATTTTAATAATACATTATACATACTAGACAATATCAAAAAGTAACTTAGTAGCAATTTGGTCAGATAAGAATACCCATAAAAATATGCCTGCTCTAGTCTCCTGTTGGTTAAATTACTTGATTGAAGGTCTGACACTGCAGAATAAAGCCCAATGTTTGGTCCTTAAAAATGTAATTCCAGCTGTCTGCATCACCATTTGATGCCCCCCAGCCCTACCCCCCTCCTGGTAATAAATAGTTATCCCCACAATCCATTTCGAAAGTGAAGAATCTCCCCATAAATAATTATAGTTACCTGTAAATCAGTGACAACTGCCCCTTTGCATGAATATGCCCGTCTCTTGGAACATTCCCAGCGCATACGGATCTTGCCACAATTCTTTTTGGTGTACATATATCCTCCATGACATAGCTTACTTCCACCTCGTTCATTCTTTATAATCTCCATGATGAGTATTTGGGAACTGATAGTACTC
>CM026402.1:1060593-1086053 GCA_014843695.1 Archivesica marissinica
TCGTAAGTGAGATGGTACGGTTTTCTCCGGGTACTCCGGTTTCGTAAGTGAGATGGTACGGTTTTCTCCGGGTACTCCGGTTTCGTAAGTGAGATGGTACGGTTTTCTCCGGGTACTCCGGTTTCGTAAGTGAGATGGTACGGTTTTCTCCGGTTTTCTCCGGTTTCCTCCCACTAGTGGTATTCAATAAATCGCAATTGTTCATTATCTAAGAAAGTAATTAATGTTGTTTTCAACCTATTAGTACATTGAATGAACAAATGACACAAGATGAAGTGATTCCAGGCGAAACTATCACGTGATTCCAGGTGAAACTATCACGTGATTCCAGGCGAAACTATCACGTGATTCCAGGTGAAACTATCACGTGATTCCAGGCGAAACTATCACGTGTGTGCTACAGGATAGTGTTAGAGGAGGTGTGTGATGCTGGGTAGTGTTAGAGGAGGTGTGTGATGCTGGGTAGTGTTAGAGGAGGTGTATGATGCAGGATAGTGTTAGAGGAGGTGTGTGATGCTGGGTAGTGTTAGAGGAGGTGTGTGATGCTGGATAGTGTTAGAGGAGGTGTGTGATGCTGGATAGTGTTAGAGGAGGTGTATGATGCAGGATAGTGTTAGAGGAGGTGTGTGATGCAGGATAGTGTTAGAGGAGGTGTGTGATGCAGGATAGTGTTAGAGGAGGTGTGTGATGCAGGATAGTGTTAGAGGAGGTGTGTGATGCAGGATATTGTTAGAGGAGGTGTGTGATGCAGGATAGTGTTAGAGGAGGTGTGTGATGCAGGATAGTGTTAGAGGAGGTGTGTGATGCTGGATAGTGTTAGAGGAGGTGTATGATGCAGGATAGTGTTAGAGGAGGTGTATGATGCAGGGTAGTGTTAGAGGAGGTGTGTGATGCTGGGTAGTGTTAGAGGTGGTGTGTGATGCTGGATAGTGTTAGAGGAGGTGTATGATGCAGGATAGTGTTAGAGGAGGTGTGTGATGCTGGGTAGTGTTAGAGGTGGTGTGTGATGCTGGATAGTGTTAGAGGAGGTGTATGATGCAGGATAGTGTTAGAGGAGGTGTGTGATGCTGGGTAGTGTTAGAGGAGGTGTGTGATGCTGGGTAGTGTTAGAGGTGGTGTGTGATGCTGGATAGTGTTAGAGGAGGTGTATGATGCAGGATAGTGTTAGAGGAGGTGTGTGATGCTGGGTAGTGTTAGAGGAGGTGTGTGATGCTGGATAGTGTTAGAGGAGGTGTGTGATACAGGATAGTGTTAGAGGAGGTGTATGATGCAGGATAGTGTTAGAGGAGGTGTGTGATGCTGGGTAGTGTTAGAGGAGGTGTGTGTTGCTGGGTAGTGTTAGAGGAGGTGTGTGATGCTGGGTAGTGTTAGAGGAGGTGTATGATGCTGGGTAGTGTTAGAGGAGGTGTGTGATGCTGGATAGTGTTAGAGGAGGTGTGTGATGCTGGATAGTGTTAGAGGAGGTGTATGATGCAGGATAGTGTTAGAGGAGGTGTGTGATACAGGATAGTGTTAGAGGAGGTGTATGATGCAGGATAGTGTTAGAGGAGGTGTATGATGCTGGATAGTGTTAGAGGAGGTGTGTGATGCTGGATAGTGTTAGAGGAGGTGTGTGATGCTGGATAGTGTTAGAGGAGGTGTATGATGCTGGATAGTGTTAGAGGAGGTGTGTGATGCTGGGTAGTGTTAGAGGAGATGTATGATGCCGGATAGTGTTAGAGGAGGTGTGTGATGCTGGATAGTGTTAGAGGAGGTGTGTGATGCCGGATTGTGTTAGAGGAGGTGTATGATGCTGGATAGTGTTAGAGGAGGTGTGTGATGCTGGATAGTGTTAGAAGAGGTGTGTGATGCTGGATAGTGTTAGATGAGGTGTGTGATGCTGGGTAGTGTTAGAGGAGGTGTATGATGCTGGATAGTGTTAGAGGAGGTGTGTGATGCTGGATAGTGTTAGAGGAGGTGTATGATGCTGGATAGTGTTAGAGGAGATGTGTGATGATGGGTAGTGTTAGAGGAGGTGTGTGATGCTGGGTAGTGTTAGAAGAGGTGTGTGATGCTGGGTAGTGTTAGAGGTGTGTGATGCTGGATAGTGTTAGAGGTGTGTGATGCTGGATAGTGTTAGAGGAGGTGTATGATGCTGGATAGTGTTAGAGGAGGTGTGTGATGCTGGGTAGTGTTAGAGGAGGTGTGTGATGCTGTGTAGTGTTAGAGGAGGTGTATGATGCTGGATAGTGTTAGAGGAGGTGTATGATGCTGGATAGTGTTAGAGGAGGTGTGTGATGCTGGATAGTGTTAGAGGAGGTGTGTGATGCTGGATAGTGTTAGAGGAGGTGTGTGATGCTGGATAGTGTTAGAGGAGGTGTGTGATGCAGGATAGTGTTAGAGGAGGTGTGTGATGCTGGATAGTGTTAGAGGAGGTGTATGATGCTGGATAGTGTTAGAGGAGGTGTGTGATGCTGGATAGTGTTAGAGGAGGTGTGTGATGCAGGATAGTGTTAGAGGAGGTGTGTGATGCTGGGTAGTGTTAGAGGAGGTGTGTGATGCTGGGTAGTGTTAGAGGAGGTGTGTGATACAGGATAGTGTTAGAGGAGGTGTGTGATACAGGATAGTGTTAGAGGGTGTGTGTGATACAGGATAGTGTTAGAAGAGGTGTGTGATGCAGGATAGTGTTAGAGGAGGTGTGTGATACAGGATAGTGTTAGAGGAGGTGTGTGATGCTGGATAGTGTTAGAGGTGTGTGATGCTGGGTAGTGTTAGAGGAGGTGTGTGATGCTGGATAGTGTTAGAGGAGGTGTGTGATACATGATAGTGTTAGAGGAGGTGTGTGATGCTGGATAGTGTTAGAGGAGGTGTGTGATGCTGGATAGTGTTAGAGGAGGTGTGTGATGCTGGGTAGTGTTAGAGGAGGTGTATGATGCATGATAGTGTTAGAGGAGGTGTGTGATGCAGGATAGTGTTAGAGGAGGTGTGTGATGCTGGATAGTGTTAGAGGAGGTGTATGATGCAGGATAGTGTTAGAGGAGGTGTGTGATGCAGGATAGTGTTAGAGGAGGTGTGTGATGCTGGATAGTGTTAGAGGAGGTGTATGATGCAGGATAGTGTTAGAGGAGGTGTGTGATGCAGGATAGTGTTAGAGGAGGTGTGTGATGCTGGATAGTGTTAGAGGAGGTTTATGATGCTGGATAGTGTTAGAGGAGGTGTGTGATGCTGGGTAGTGTTAGAGGAGGTGTGTGATGCAGGATAGTGTTAGAGGAGGTGTGTGATGCTGGATAGTGTTAGAGGAGGTGTGTGATGCTGGATAGTGTTAGAGGAGGTGTATGATGCAGGATAGTGTTAGAGGAGTGTGATGCAGGATAGTGTTAGAGGAGGTGTGTGATGCTGGATAGTGTTAGAGGAGGTGTATGATGCTGGATAGTGTTAGAGGAGGTGTGTGATGCTGGATAGTGTTAGAGGAGGTGTGTGATGCTGGGTAGTGTTAGAGGAGGTGTGTGATGCAGGATAGTGTTAGAGGAGGTGTGTGATGCTGGGTAGTGTTAGAGGAGGTGTGTGATGCAGGATAGTGTTAGAGGAGGTGTGTGATGCAGGATAGTGTTAGAGGGTGTGTGTGATACAGGATAGTGTTAGAAGAGGTGTGTGATGCAGGATAGTGTTAGAGGAGGTGTGTGATACAGGATAGTGTTAGAGGAGGTGTGTGATGCTGGGTAGTGTTAGAGGAGGTGTGTGATACAGGATAGTGTTAGAGGAGGTGTATGATGCTGGATAGTGTTAGAGGAGGTGTGTGATGCTGGATAGTGTTAGAGGAGGTGTGTGATGCATGATAGTGTTAGAGGAGGTGTGTGATGCTGGGTAGTGTTAGAGGAGGTGTGTGATGCTGGGTAGTGTTAGAGGAGGTGTGTGATACAGGATAGTGTTAGAGGAGGTGTGTGATACAGTATAGTGTTAGAGGGTGTGTGTGATACAGGATAGTGTTAGAAGAGGTGTGTGATGCAGGATAGTGTTAGAGGAGGTGTGTGATACAGGATAGTGTTAGAGGAGGTGTGTGATGCTGGGTAGTGTTAGAGGAGGTGTGTGATGCAGGATAGTGTTAGAGGAGGTGTGTGATGCGGGTAGTGTTAGAGGAGGTGTGTGATGCAGGATAGTGTTAGAGGAGGTGTGTGATGCAGGATAGTGTTAGAGGAGGTGTGTGATGCTGGGTAGTGTTAGAGGAGGTGTGTGATGCTGGGTAGTGTTAGAGGAGGTGTGTGATGCTGGGTAGTGTTAGAGGAGGTGTGTGATGCTGGGTAGTGTTAGAGGAGGTGTGTGATGCTGGGTAGTGTTAGAGGAGGTGTGTGATGCTGGGTAGTGTTAGAGGATGTGTGTGATGCTGGATAGTGTTAGAGGAGGTGTGTGATGCTGGGTAGTGTTAGAGGAGGTGTGTGATGCTGGGTAGTGTTAAAGGATGTGTGTGATGCTGGGTAGTGTTAGAGGAGGTGTGTGATGCTGGGTAGTGTTAGAGGAGGTGTGTGATGCAGGATAGTGTTAGAGGAGGTGTGTGTTTGGTGTAGTACACGTGTATGGTATATAACTATACATACACGTTTGGTGTAGTACACGTGTATGGTGTACATCTATGCATACACGTTTGGTGTAGTACACGTGCATGGTATATAACTATACATACACGTTTGGTGTAGTACACGTGTATGGTATACATATATGCATACACGTTTGGTGTAGTACACGTGCATGGTGTACATCTATACAAACACGTTTGGTGTAGTACACGTGCATTGTATATAACTATACATTCACGTTTGGTGTAGTACACGTGCATGGTATATACTATACATACACGTTTGGTGTAGTACACGTGCATGGTGTACAACTATACATACACGTTTGGTGTAGTACACGTGCATGGTATATAACTATACATACACGTTTGGTGTAGTACACGTGCATGATATACAACTATACATACACGTTTGGTGTAGTACACGTGCATGGTATACAACTATACATACACGTTTGGTGTAGTACACGTGCATGGTATATAACTATACATACACGTTTGGTGTAGTACACGTGCATGGTGTACAACTATACATTACACGTGCATGGTATACAACTATACATACACGTTTGGTGTAGTACACGTGCATGGTATACATCTATACATACACGTTTGGTGTAGTACACGTGCATGGTGTACATCTATACAAACACGTTTGGTGTAGTACACGTACATGGTGTACATCTATGCATACACGTTTGGTGTAGTACACGTGCATGGTGTACATCTATACATACACGTTTGGTGTAGTACACGTGCATGGTGTACATCTATACAAACACGTTTGGTGTAGTACACGTGCATGGTGTACAACTATACATACACGTTTGGTGTAGTACACGTGCATGGTATATACTATACATACACGTTTGGTGTAGTATACGTGCATGGTATACATCTATACAAACACGTTTGGTGTAGTACACGTGCATGGTGTACATCTATACATACACGTTTGGTGTAGTACACGTGCATGGTGTACATCTATACAAACACGTTTGGTGTAGTACACGTGCATGGTGTACATCTATACAAACACGTTTGGTGTAGTACACGTGCATGGTGTACATCTATACAAACACGTTTGGTGTAGTACACGTGCATGGTATACATCTATACAAACACGTTTGGTGTAGTACACGTGCATGGTGTACATCTATGCATACACGTTTGGTGTAGTACACGTGCATGGTATGTACCCGATATGCAGTCTAAATATATCAGTAATTTCTAGAGTGACTGCGTGTCGTAATGGCTACTTTAGCTCGACACTATTTAAAACGAAACGAGACAATCCTCTCTCTCTAAATGTCAAACACCATGCTGACACTACGTAATCATTATTTGACTAGCTGACCACTTAACCACCGGTCATAAATATAAACATATAACTTGTTACGGAGTGGACGCAGAAACGCCAATAAATAATAAGATTTGGTGTGCATGTTCTGTATGTACATACATGTTGTATATTGCATGATGTGTTATGTTGTGATGAGTATTATATAATGTCTATTTTACAAATATTTGCATTCTCTCAAACATTGCCCGGTATAATTAAGACCTTATTTACAACCTTACCAACATAAAACCGTTGGGTGACACAATTACTTAGCCCCTAATAGGTTCAGCTAAAAGCATAGGCCTGCAGGTAGCAGTGAGGAGGACACATCGAGGTAATGGAAACACACCACGCTACCCATACTGGATAAACACGTTAATAATATTCGAATGATTTAATTTAAAAACGTTTTTATTTTGTGGGGTTTAAGTCGCACCCACAGCTTATGCCACATAGCGACTCTCCGGCTATCAATGGTGCCGGAAGTCCCCGGGGTGACCCTCCGAGCAGTATTGTATCGACCTACTGCACGCCAGCTGGATAGTTTACTCATTTGTATCACTGCACGTGGGATTCGACGTTACAGCGGTGAGGAGCAATTTGTTTGAAGAACAACGACCGTGACAACTTGGCCACGGAGACCGAAATTTACGACCGTGACAACTTGGTCACGGAGAAGGCAACTTACAACCGTTACCACTTGGCCACGGAGTCCACAACTTACGACCGTAACAACTTGGCCACGGAGACCACAACTTACGACCATAACCACTTGGCCACGGAGACCGCAACTTACAACCGTAACCACTTGGCCACGGAGTCCACAACTTACAACCGTAACCACTTGGCCACGGAGACCACAACTTACGACCGTAACCACTTGGCCACGGAGTCCACAACTTACGACCGTGACAACTTGGCCACGGAGTCCACAACTTACGACCGTGACAACTTGGCCACGGAGTCCACAACTTACAACCGTAACCACTTGGCCACGGAGTCTACAACTTACGACCGTAACCACTTGGCCACGGAGTCCACAACTTACGACCGTAACCACTTGGCCACGGAGTCCACAATTTACAACCGTAACCACTTGGCCACGGAGTCCACAACTTACAACCGTAACCATTTGGCCACGGAGTCCACAACTTACGACCGTAACCACTTGGCCACGGAGTCCACAACTTACGACCGTAACCACTTGGCCACGGAGTCCACAACTTACAACCGTAACCACTTGGCCACGGAGTCCACAACTTACGATCGTGACAACTTGGCCACGGAGTCCACAACTTACGACCGTAACCACTTGGCCACGGAGTCCACAACTTACGACCGTGACAACTTTGCCACGGAGACCACAACTTACGACCGTGACAACTTGGCCACGGAGTCCACAACTTACGACCGTAACCGCTTGACCACGGAGTCCACAACTTATAACCGTAACCACTTGGCCACGGAGACCACAACTTACGACCGTAACCACTTGGCCACGGAGTCCACAACTTATGACCGTAACCACTTGGCCACGGAGTCCACAACTTACGACCGTAACCACATGGCCACGGAGTCCACAACTTACGACCGTAACCACTTGGCCACGGAGTCCACAACTTACGACCGTAACCACTTGGCCATGGAGTCCACAACTTACGACCGTGACAACTTGGCCAATAAGATTTGGTGTGCATGTTCTGTATGAGGAGCAATTGGTTTGAAGAACAACTTACAACCGTAACCACTTGGCCACGGAGACCACAACTTACGAACGTGACAACTTGGCCACGGAGACCACAACTTACGATCGTGACAACTTGGCCACGGAGTCCACAACTTACGACCGTAACCACTTGGCCATGGAGTCCACAACTTACGACCGTGACAACTTGGCCAATAAGATTTGGTGTGCATGTTCTGTATGAGGAGCAATTGGTTTGAAAAACAACTTACAACCGTAACCACTTGGCCACGGAGACCACAACTTACGAACGTGACAACTTGGCCACGGAGACCACAACTTACGATCGTGACAACTTGGCCACGGAGACCACAACTTACGACCGTAACCACTTGACCACGGACACCACTACTTACGACCGTAACCACTTGGCCAAGGAGACCACAACTTACGACCGTAACCACTTGGCCAAGGAGACCACAACTTACGACCGTAACCACTTGGCCACGGAGACCACAACTTACGACCGTAACCACCTGGCCACGGAGACCACAACTTATGACCGTGACAACTTGGCCACGGAGACCACAACTTATGACCGTGACAACTTGGCCACGGAGACCACAACTTACGACCGTGACAACTTGGCCACGGAGTCCACAACTTACGACTGTAACCACTTGGCCACGGAGTCCACAACTTACGACCGTAACCACTTGGCCACGGAGACCACAACTTACGACCGTAACCACTTGGCCACGGAGACCACAACTTACGACCGTAACCACTTGGCCACGGAGACCACAACTTACGACCGTAACCACCTGGCCACGGAGACCACAACTTATGACCGTGACAACTTGGCCACGGGGACCAAAACTTATGACCGTGACAACTTGGCCACGGAGACCACAACTTACGACCGTTACAACTTGGCCACGGAGTCCACAACTTACGAATGTAACCACTTGGCCACGGAGTCCACAACTTACGACCGTAACCACTTGGCCACGGAGACCACAACTTACGACCATAACCACTTGGCCACGGAGACCGCAACTTACAACCGTAACCACTTGGCCACGGAGTCCACAACTTTAATAAAAGCATACTTATGTGCATTAGATGTGTTTGAATGTTAATCATAGATACCCATTCGTTTCATCTACGTTTATAAAGCCACGTTTGCCAGTACTATTAAGCAATGCTCGGTTTGTATACATACTGTGTAGCACTGTCAAACAACAAGCTATAGAGGACACTAATAAACACAACTCGTCTTTTCTTTTATGATTTCCAATGACTTTGGCTAACATAATATTTCTTTTCAAATTTTATTCATTTTAACTGCACCGTCGGGAGCCTCGTTTCACTATGTGACACAGCCGCACAACCACTTCTGTTAGTGTGAACGTCCGTAATAAGAAATAGTTCCTATATAATTTTCAAGTTAGTTTCTGTTTACTGTTAAAATAAAAAACTACAGACAAAACAAATTCAGTAGAATATATTACTTAATAATTAACTGTTCATGGTAGTCAGAAAATATTGAAAATAGAAAAGTACATCTAACCGCGCGGTGTAAGAGTTTTCTTTCACTGAAATAAAGCATATCAGAAATACCAATGTACTATTGTTGCAACTGTTATTGTGTAAATGATATGTCTAGGTCACGTGAGTCTCGCGCGAGTTTGTCTGCTGTTTGGTCAATGAATGGTTTATATTATACTAGTCTCTCTAAGTGTATTACACACACACACACACACACACACACACACACACACACACACACACACACACACACACACACACACACACACACACACACACACACACACACACACACACACACACACACACACACCACACACACACACACACACACACACACACACACACACACACACACACACACACACACACACACACACACACACACACACACACACACACACACACACACACACACACACACACACACACACACACACACACACACACACACACACACACACACACACACACACACACACACACACACACACACACACACACACACACACACACACACACACACACACACACACACACACACACACACACACACACACACACACACACACACACACACACACACACACACACACACACACACACACACACACACACACACACACACACACACACACACACACACACACACACACACACACACACACACACACACACACACACACACACACACACACACACACACACACACACACACACACACACACACACACACACACACACACACACACACACACACACACACACACACACACACACACACACACACACACACACACACACACACACACACACACACACACACACACACACACACACACACACACACACACACACACACACACACACACACACACACACACACACACACACACACACACACACACACACACACACACACACACACACACACACACACACACACACACACACACACACACACACACACACACACACACACACACACACACACACACACACACACACACACACACACACACACACACACACACACACACACACACACACACACACACACACACACACACACACACACACACCCACACACCTAACTATAGCAACAGAAGATATATGTGCCCGAGACAACATAATTCTTCAATAGGTCTACACTAATGTTCAGTTATATCAGTGAATGTGTAATCAGAGACTTGTAGCTGACAGAGAGTGTGATACTCAATGTCGTCTCTCTTGAATAGTTGAACGGTAGCGTATACTGCAGTGTCCGTATCTATCGACGGTTGTTGTTGCTGCATGCAACACGTTTATACTGCAGTGTCCGTATCTATCAACGGTTGTTGTTGCTGTATGCAACACGTATACTGCAGTGTCCGTATCTATCAAGGGTTGTTGTTGCTGTATGCAACACGTTTATACTGCAGTGTCCGTATCTATCAAGGGTTGTTGTTGCTGTATGCAACACGTTTATACTGCAGTGTCCGTATCTATCAAGGGTTGTTGTTGCTGTATGCAACACGTTTATACTGCAGTGTCCGTATTTGGGTTGTTGTTGTGTTGGTTTATACTGCAGTGTCCGTATCTATCAAGGGTTGTTGTTGCTGTATGCAACACGTTTATACTGCAGTGTCCGTATCTATCAAGGGTTGTTGTTGCTGTATGCAACACGTTTATACTGCAGTGTCCGTATCTATCAAGGGTTGTTGTTGCTGTATGCAACACGTTTATACTGCAGTGTCCGTATCTATCAAGGGTTGTTGTTGCTGTATGCAACACGTTTATACTGCAGTGTCCGTATCTATCAAGGGTTGTTGTTGCTGTATGCAACACGTTTATACTGCAGTGTCCGTATCTATCAAGGGTTGTTGTTGCTGTATGCAACACGTTTATACTGCAGTGTCCGTATCTATCAAGGGTTGTTGTTGCTGTATGCAACACGTTTATACTGCAGTGTCCGTATCTATCAAGGGTTGTTGTTGCTGTATGCAACACGTTTATACTGCAGTGTCCGTATCTATCGACGGTTGTTGTTGCTGCATGCAACACGTTTACTGCAGTGTCCGTATCTATCGACGGTTGTTGTTGCTGCATGCAACACGTTTACTGCAGTGTCCGTATCTATCAAGGGTTGTTGTTGCTGCATGCAACACGTTTACTGCAGTGTCCGTATCTATCAACGGTTGTTGTTGCTGCATGCAACACGTTTACTGCAGTGTCCGTATCTATCGACGGTTGTTGTTGCTGCATGCAACACGTTTACTGCAGTGTCCGTATCTATCAACGGTTGTTGTTGCTGCATGCAACACGTTTACCCCACTCTCTGCACGCTAGTCGCGGAACTAACAGTCGAATATGTCCGTGAGTTCCGTTAGAACTGTGTCGCAATGAAATTACATATTTCAGTTTCAGCTACAAATAAGAAAAACTACAGTCAAACTTGCTCGAAAGACCATGTCTATTAAAATACCACTTGTATTAAGAGACCACTGTTTCAGATTCCGTTTGTGTTTCTTAAGGAAGTTTTAAGAGAGCATTCCTGCTGAGAGATCGCTTTAATCCATTCCATTTGGTGGTCTCTTAATGCAAGTTTTATTGTATTTATAGGCTTTATTTTACCCAGCATGCAACAAGTTAAATCCTCTATTGGTAGGAGCCAAGCAATTAAAATATTCATGCTGACAATATTCTCAAAAAGTGCAACCCTTATTTATATTTATTTTCAAGTAACCCCTAAAGTCACATCTACACATTGTTATGTAGATTTATGATCAGTAATTGTTTCATCCCTCATTTCTACTCTAGACAATTCCATATATCATCATATTGCATAGCATATTATATATAGTTTCTCTAACTTTCAGCTCCAACAGTTCACACTTCTCTACTTAAGGTGGGACAATAACAATACAAACGAATCACATACTTCTATTACATTGGATTATTACTTCAGATGAAATTGTACACAGTATTTATCACTTGTGTATTGCCATTGCTATTTTTATTAGATTCTGTGAATTGCTGAGATTTCATACATATTTTAAAGATAACATTATATGCCATATTAGCACATTGTTAGACAGGTTTATTATCATTAATTGTCTCATTCCCCATGTGTACTCTACTCTACTCTACTTCCATGTACATATATCATCATATTCCATAACATATTATATATAGTTTCTCTACTAGCCACTTCCATGTACATATATCATCATATTCCATAACATATTATATATAATTTCTCTACTAGCCACTTCCATGTACATATATCATCATATTCCATAACATATTATATATAGTTTCTCTACTTTTCAGCCTTAACATTACTCTATAATTACACATGTGCAGTTCTCACTTATAGTCCTATCTTTGATTTGTATATATATGTTGAGGGCCTCATGGTTGATTAACTTTGGTTAAATGAGTTCTCTCGTAAAATAAAGTCTCCGATCTTCGATCCCCCGTCTGACCCTAATAAAATTAACAGTCTCAGATGGGACGTTAAACCGAGGTCTCGTGTCGGTGTTTTACACCGTGCCCGTAAAGGAACCAGCTGAGACTCTGGAATGGGTCTCTGTCTGTATCATTGCACTATCCTCCTCTAAAATGACTAATCTCTTCAGGAGGCATCGCTCATATGGGTAACAGGTAGCGACGATAAATACACGTAAAACACACACACACACCACACCACACCACACTACACCACAATAGTCAGATAATAGCGACATGAAGGAATCCGTCCTCTGTTTGGCTAACGTGACAACTTGTGACTTTTATCTTGTTCAAGTTGTGTTGTAATTTCATTGTTGAAACTGTTGCGACATTCTGATAGCATTTCCACTAGGACATTTGAAGAAAAGTGCAATTGATTTATTGTTCTATCCAACTATAGCATATGACGTCACGTGTGTGCCAATTATAACAGCTGCACTGTCTAAAGCCCCTTAACTATTATGGCGGTATTATTGGGAACCTGATGCTTTCTCCAGTATAGTGTAAGTCGTTGTTTTTAATTAAAATGGGGGCTGACCATGGGTGATAACTCTGTGAAGCGTGTTTGTTTCCATTCAAATACTAATATAACTCCCGACTACATTTATTGTACTTTTCTATTTTGAATGCGAAACTAAACTATTGGAAATAATTACTTCCTACAACATCACCATTCTGATTGGCTGATTCAGCCCACGTGCATTTTGATGGCCTCATTGTAGATTGACTGAATTGTTCTAAATGAGTTCTCTCGCTAAATAAAGTCTTTATTGTTCTGTATGGTGAGGAAATGTTGTAGAATCAAAATGCCGCACTGTTTTGCAATTTGTAAAATTTTAGTTGTACTTGTAATAATTGAACGTTCCTCTTCTTCTTCTGCATTCTTCGATTCTCATGAACAAATTGTGCGTGTATAGCTTAAATTTGTATTACATAATCTGTTTGCAAGCGTTGCGTGTCGGCTTGCATATGTTGCTGCGAACACATTGTCGAGCATCATGTTATCTACAGAAGATTAATCCGCCCATACAGTTTATTAGTCTATACACAATCCCGATTTCCTTGGAAAAGTTTGAAAGAGCTATCATATTTCGTTTAACGTTTTGCTTCGTATGTGTACTAATTTAACGGAAAGCTTTAAACTTTCGATTTAATACACTTCCCTTGTATACAATAGATATGTACTGTACATTATGAACGAATACATATGTTTAGACCAACTTAACGAAATTTAAAAAAATACAAATATTATTCCAGTAACACTCAGATGGGACTATGATTCATTACACTGATTAGTTGTGGTTTGCGAAATAAACCAATGTTTTTATCATTATAAAACATTCGATTTTATTTATGGAAGTCATATAAAATGAAACATGACGCCATTGTACAAGGAACAGTTTGCATGGTTTTGGAGTTTAGCGTGGCAATATCTCTATACCCAACAATCTCTATATCCAAGCAAGGTACATCAGTGTGTAGCGATATCTCTATGCCCAGCAATCATGGAAGCAAGGTACATCAGTTTGTAGCGATATCTCTATACCCAACAATCATGGAAGCAAGGCACATCAGTTTGTAGCGATATCTCTATACCCAACACTCATGGAAGCAAGGTACATCAGTTTGTAGCGATATCTCTATACCCAACACTCATGGAAGCAAGGTACATCAGTTTGTAGCGATATCTCTATACCCAACACTCATGGAAGCAAGGTACATCAGTTTGTAGCGATATCTCTATACCCAGCAATCATGGAAGCAAGGTACATCAGTTTGTAGCGATATCTCTATAACCAGCAATCATGGAAGCAAGGTACATCAGTGTGTAGCGATATCTCTATAACCAGCAATCATGGAAGCAAGGTACATCAGTGTGTAGCGATATCTCTATAGCCAGCAATCATGGAAGCAAGGTACATCAGTGTTTAGCAATATCTATATACCCAGCAATCATGGAAGCAAGGTACATCAGTTTGTAGCGATATCTCTATACCCAACAATCATGGAAGCAATGTACATCAGTTTGTAGCGATATCTCTATAACCAGCAATCATGGAAGCAAGGTACATCAGTGTGTAGCGATATCTCTATAACCAGCAATCATGGAAGCAAGGTACATCAGTTTGTAGCGATATCTCTATACCCAACAGTCATGGAAGCAAGGTATATCAGTGTGTAGCGATATCTCTATAACCAGCAATCATGGAAGCAAGGTACATCAGTGTGTAGCGATATCTATATACCCAGCAATCATGGAAGCAAGGTACATCAGTTTGTAGCGATATCTCTATACCCAACAATCATGGAAGCAAGGCACATCAGTTTGTAGCGATATCTCTATACCCAACACTCATGGAAGCAAGGTACATCAGTTTGTAGCGATATCTCTATACCCAGCAATAATGGAAGCAAGGTACATCAGTTTGTAGCGATATCTCTATAACCAGCAATCATGGAAGCAAGGTACATCAGTGTGTAGCGATATCTCTATAACCAGCAATCATGGAAGCAAGGTACATCAGTGTGTAGCGATATCTCTATACCCAGCAATCATGGAAGCAAGGTACATCAGTTTGTAGCGATATCTCTATACCCAACAATCATGGAAGCAAGGTACATCAGTTTGTAGCGATATCTCTATAACCAGCAATCATGGAAGCAAGGTACATCAGTTTGTAGCGATATCTCTATAACCAGCAATCATGGAAGCAAGGTACATCAGTTTGTAGCGATATCTCTATACCCAACAATCATGGAAGCAAGGTACATCAGTTTGTAGCGATATCTCTATAACCAGCAATCATGGAAGCAAGGTACATCAGTTTGTAGCGATATCTCTATAACCAGCAATCATGGAAGCAAGGTACATCAGTTTGTAGCGATATCTCTATACCCAACAATCATGGAAGCAAGGTACATCAGTTTGTAGCGATATCTCTATAACCAGCAATCATGGAAGCAAGGTACATCAGTTTGTAGCGATATCTCTATAACCAGCAATCATGGAAGCAAGGTACATCAGTTTGTAGCGATATCTCTATACCCAACAATCATGGAAGCAAGGTACATCAGTTTGTAGCGATATCTCTATAACCAGCAATCATGGAAGCAAGGTACATCAGTTTGTAGCGATATCTCTATACCCAACAATCATGGAAGCAAGGTATATCAGTGTGTAGCGATATCTCTATAACCAGCAATCATGGAAGCAAGGTACATCAGTGTGTAGCGATATCTCTATACCCAGCAATCATGGAAGCAAGGTACATCAGTTTGTAGTGATATCTCTATACCCAACAATCATGGAAGCAAGGTACATCAGTTTGTAGCGATATCTCTATACCCAGCAATCATGGAAGCAAGGCACATCAGTTTGTAGCGATATCTCTATACACAGCAAGGTACACACGTTTATACTGATGCCCATCAATTTGTACTGATGCCTCTCAGTTTGTACTGATGCCTCTCAGTTTGTACTGATGTCCAACCGTGTGTACTGATGTCCCTGTAACCAGCAATCAGGAATGTACTTAATAAATCTCCTCGGTAAGGTAGCTATGATTATGCTTAATTTGCCTCCATTAACAGTAAGTCAATGCTTGGCGTATTTAATTTGTGACGGTGGACTGAGAATTAACTAGCTATAGTGCTATCAAACAAGCATGCTGTGTGCTAGTTAGGTAGTGTCTGCTCTGGTCGAGCTATCAAACAAGCATGCTGTGTGCTAGTTAGGTAGTGTCTGCTCTGGTCGAGTTGCGGGTATGGTTGTAAAGAAGCTTGTCCATTGAAGGTAATTAAATAAACATTGGTTCAAGATACAACTATATATATATCAAATATAAAACAAGATCACGTGTGATCCGTAACTTGTCCTACATCAATATATTACCAGCAATGTTCAATTTTCTCATGGGTTTCGTAACTTGCCATTGTACAAGTCGTGATAGCGCAGTGGATGCGCGTTCGCTTCAGGTGCGAAAGGTCAGGAGTTCGATCCCCTCTGGAGCCGTTATGATTGTGCCGTTAGGTAAGTTCTTTAAATTCCACGTTGGCTCTTCTCTCCCTCGTGGCGATGGATTCCATCAGGAATGAGGTCTCGAGAGTGATTAATATAAGTTGTAAGAACTTGTTTCGCAATCGATCTAAGTATAAACTATTAACTTGCCATTGTGAATTGAAATCGGTTGCCCGTATATTTATGTATACACATTAACCACCCAGAAACAAGAATACTACATATAGAAAATATAAAACAAGATCATATGATTTGTTAAACTCCATTTACATGCAATATATGTCCTATTCATTCACTTTCATATTCACACATGTTCATACCTACACACCTAGCCAGCAAGAGATTTCAATAATAGTATTAATAATGATTAGTATTGCATGAAACATACATTCTCTCCTCTCTTATCTTCTTATCACCCTTTTCTCACTTCCCATCTTTTTTCTCTTACTCACTCACTCACTCACTCACTCACTCACTCACTCACTCACTCACTCACTCACTCACTCTCACTCACAATCTATTATATTATGATATTCTTTATTAATGTTTAACATGTAGTTATGTTCGCATGTATTCATGTTTCAACTTTCCTAACTCTATAAAACAATTGTAAAAGCCAAGCGAAATACATACAATTTTGCAGAGGAGAAGCCTAGCGAAATACATACAATCTTTGCAGAGGAGAAGCCAAGCGAAATACATACACTCTGTGCAGAGGAGAAGCCAAGCGAAATACATACAATCTTTGCAGAGGAGAAGCCTAGCGAAATACATACACTCTTTGTAGAGGAGAAGCCAAGCGAAATACATACAATCTTTGTAGAGGAGAAGCCAAGCGAAATACATACAATCTTTGTAGAGGAGAAGCCAAGCGAAATACATACAATCTTTGCAGAGGAGAAGCCAAGCGAAATACATACAATCTTTGTAGAGGAGAAGCCTAGCGAAATACATACAATCTTTGCAGAGGAGAAGCCAAGCGAAATACATACAATCTTTGTAGAGGAGAAGCCTAGCGAAATACATACAATCTTTGCAGAGGAGAAGCCAAGCGAAATACATACAATCTTTGTAGAGGAGAAGCCTAGCGAAATACATACAATCTTTGCAGAGGAGAAGCCAAGCGAAATACATACAATCTTTGTAGAGGAGAAGCCTAGCGAAATACATACAATCTTTGCAGAGGAGAAGCCAAGCGAAATACATACAATCTTTGTAGAGGAGAAGCCTAGCGAAATACATACAATCTTTGCAGAGGAGAAGCCAAGCGAAATACATACAATCTTTGTAGAGGAGAAGCCTAGCGAAATACATACAATCTTTGCAGAGGAGAAGCCAAGCGAAATACATACAATCTTTGTATAGGAGAAGCCAAGCGAAATACATATACTCTTTGTAGAGGAGAAGCCAAGCGAAATACATACAATCTTTGCTAAGGGGAAGAATTGCACAAGTCTCTGTCTTTCATCCTTATCCCTTTTTATGTATTTTGATATGTGTAATGTGTGCATTGTTCCATATGTATTAGATTGGGAAATAAAAATATGTTTAAACTAATATATTTCCCTTGAGTAAGTGTATTTACTGACTGGTGATGTATACTTGTATTGTGTAAGTGTATTTAATGACTGGTGATGTATACTTGTATTGTGTAAGTGTATTTACTGACTGGTGATGTATACTTGTATTGTGTAAGTGTATTTACTGACTGGTGATGCATACTTGTATTGTGTAAGTGTATTTACTGACTGGTGATGCGTACTTGTATTGTGTAAGTGTATTTACTGACTGGTTGTGTGTACTTGTATTGTGTAAGTGTATTTACTGACTGGTGATGCATACTTGTATTGTGTAAGTGTATTTACTGACTGGTGATGGATACTTGTATTGTGTAAGTGTATTTACTGACTGGTTGTGTGTACTTGTATTGTGTAAGTGTATTTACTGACTGGTTGTGTGTACTTGTATTGTGTAAGTGTATTTACTGACTGGTTGTGTATACTTGTATTGTGTAAGTGTATTTACTGACTGGTGATGTATACTTGTATTGTGTAAGTGTATTTACTGACTGGTGATGTATACTTGTATTGTGTAAGTGTATTTACTGACTGGTGATGCATACTTGTATTGTGTAAGTGTATTACTGACTGGTGATGTATACTTGTATTGTGTAAGTGTATTTACTGACTGGTGATTATACTTGTATTGTGTAAGTGTATTTACTGACTGGTGATGTATACTTGTATTGTGTAAGTGTATTTACTGACTGGTTGTGTGTACTTGTATTGTGTAAGTGTATTTACTGACTGGTTGTGTGTACTTGTATTGTGTAAGTGTATTTACTGACTGGTTGTGTGTACTTGTATTGTGTAAGTGTATTTACTGACTGGTTGTGTGTACTTGTATTGTGTAAGTGTATTTACTGACTGGTGATGTATACTTGTATTGTGTAAGTGTATTTACTGACTGGTGATGTGTACTTGTATTGTGTAAGTGTATTTACTGACTGGTGGTGTATACTTGTATTAATTCAATTCAGACTTCATTAGATGACGTTTTACATTTGGAAGTTGGCGTTTCTGATATTCGTTCCATGATATTATCTCGGTGTAATGCCTCCATATTATTCTGTGCTCTGTCAAATATTCTCTCTGTTTCCATATCTTGTTACAAATCAACCACGTTGTATTCCTAGATTCATTTCATTGTTTGTTTGTCAGTATAGAATCCTTATATAACATCTGGGAAAAGATGTAACACAATGGTGCCAAGGATAATACATACAATACCATCATAAATAGTATACCAATTGTGCCCAGGATAATACATACAATACCATCGTAAATAGTCTACCAATATAAATGTGTAAAAGGTGATATCTGTGTTCATCTTTTATCTCTAGATGTGTCGATGTTTATACAGACCAGACACGCAAGGCAGTGGGGGATAAAACGAACAGTACAAAACACCAAACGTGAAGGTGATTTCAGTGTATGTTTTACGTTTATTTATCGTCGCTACCGTTGCCCATATGAGCGATGCCTCCTGCAAAGATAGTCGTTTTAGATATATGATACAGATATAGACTAATTTCAGAGTCTCCTCTGGTTCTTTTATATGCACGGTGTAAAACACCGATACGAGACATCGGTTTAACATCCCGTCTGAAAGACTGTAATTTTATTAGCGTCAGACGGGGGATCGAACCTGCTATCCCTGGATTACCAGTCCAGCGTGTTAACCACTGGACTACAGAACCGTATGTGAAAGTGATTTCATAGTAATACTGTCATATATATAACCGAGAGTAGAATTATATATATCATGTGTGAAATGCTTGTAACCTCTGTAGTATTGTAACACGGATAACGGTATATGTGTGAAATGCTTCTAACCTCTGTAGTATTGTAACACGGATAATGATATATGTGTGAAATGCTTCTAACCTATGTAGTATTGTAGCACGGATAACGATATATGTATGAAATGCTTCTAACCTCTGTAGTGTTGTAACACGGATAACGATATATGTATGAAATGCTTCTAACCTCTGTAGTATTGTAGCACGGATAACGATATATGTATGAAATGCTTCTAACCTCTGTAGTGTTGTAACACGGATAACGATATATGTATGAAATGCTTCTAACCTCTGTAGTGTTGTAACACGGATAACGATATATGTATGAAATGCTTCTAACCTCTGTAGTATTGTAACACGGATAACGATATATGTATGAAATGCTTGTAACCTCTGTAGTATTGTAACGCGGATAACGATATATGTATGAAATGCTTGTAACCTCTGTAGTATTGTAACACGGATAACGATATATGTAGGAAATGCTTCTAACCGCTGTAGTGTTGTAACACGGATAACGGTATATGTATGAAATGCTTCTAACCTCTGTAGTGTTGTAACACGGATAACGATATATGTATGAAATGCTTCTAACCTCTGTAGTGTTGTAACACGGATAACGATATATGTATGAAATGCTTCTAACCTCTGTAGTGTTGTAACACGGATAACGATATATGTATGAAATGCTTCTAACCTCTGTAGTGTTGTAACACGGATAACGATATATGTATGAAATGCTTCTAACCTCTGTAGTGTTGTAACGCGGATAACGATATATGTATGAAATGCTTCTAACCTCTGTAGTATTGTAACACGGATAACGATATATGTATGAAATGCTTGTAACCTCTGTAGTGTTGTAACACGGATAACGATATATGTATGAAATGCTTCTAACCTCTGTAGTGTTGTAACGCGGATAACGATATATGTATGAAATGCTTCTAACCTCTGTAGTGTTCTAACACGGATAACGATATATGTATGAAATGCTTCTAACCTCTGTAGTGTTGTAACGCGGATAACGATATATGTATGAAATGCTTCTAACCTCTGTAGTGTTCTAACACGGATAACGATATATGTATGAAATGCTTCTAACCTCTGTAGTGTTGTAACGCGGATAACGATATATGTATGAAATGCTTCTAACCTCTGTAGTGTTCTAACACGGATAACGATATATGTATGAAATGCTTCTAACCTCTGTAGTGTTGTAACGCGGATAACGATATATGTATGAAATGCTTCTAACCTCTGTAGTGTTCTAACACGGATAACGATATATGTATGAAATGCTTCTAACCTCTGTAGTGTTGTAACGCGGATAACGATATATGTATGAAATGCTTCTAACCTCTGTAGTGTTCTAACACGGATAACGATATATGTATGAAATGCTTCTAACCTCTGTAGTATTGTAACGCGGATAACGATATATGTATGAAATGCTTCTAACCTCTGTAGTATTGTAACGCGGATAACGATATATGTGTGAAATGTGCAATGTGCACTAAGGAGTGCTTAGAACATCCGATGACACTATTTATTAGATATATGAATGTTTTTTCATTTAGCCCCATTTTCTCTCCGTCGCGGTGATTAGTTTATACAAATTTATTTTAGCTCGATTGCGAAACAAGTTCTTTCAACTTATATAAATCGCTCTCGAGACCTCATTCCTGATGGAATCCATCGCCACGAGGGAGAGAAGAGGCAACGTGGAATTTAAATGCCTTGCCTAAGGACACAATCGTAACGGCTCCAGCGGGGCTCGAACTCCGGACCTTTCGCACCTGAAGCGAATGCGCATCGACTGCGCTATCACGACTTCTACAATATCTCACGATTAACATACAACATTTGATATTATCGTTAAAGTTACACAAACATGGAGTTGTCAGTCTGGTATTGCTATCTGATCTAACTGCGTGTACGGTAAGTATAATAACACACAAACACAGCCTCACATCACGACATTCAATGATTCATGATATAAATGCTTGTGAAATTTGTTAGGAGACAAGTAATCGTGTGTTAGTTCGTTAGGAGACAAGTAATCGTGTGTTAGTTTGTTAGGAGACAAGTAATCGTGTGTTAGTTTGTTAGGAGACAAGTAATCGTGTGTTAGTTTGTTAGGAGACAAGTAATCGTGTGTTAGTTTGCTAGGAGACAAGTAATCGTGTGTTAGTTTGTTAGGAGACAAGTAATCGTGTGTTAGTTTGTTAGGAGACAAGTAATCGTGTGTTAGTTTGTTAGGAGACAAGTAATCGTGTGTTAGTTTGTTAGGAGACAAGTAATCGTGTGTTAGTTTGTTAGGGTTTTACCATTTTGGGCTATATTGCCGGCGGGCAGTTTACCTAGCAACACCTTTCATGGGCAGGCCCCAGCGGTTAACCAGTACTTGGTGCACCAACCAGGCTCCAGAGGTTAACCAGTACTTGGTGCACCAACCAGGCTCCAGAGGTTAACCAGTACTTGGTGCACCAACCAGGCTCCAGCGGTTAACCAGTACTTGGTGCACCAACCAGGCTCCAGAGGTTAACCAGTACTTGGTGCACCAACCAGGCCCCAGCGGTTAACCAGTACTTGGTGCACCAACCAGGCTCCAGAGATTAACCAGTACTTGGTGCACCAAACAGGCTCCAACGGTTAACCAGTACTTGGTGCACCAACCAGGCTCCAGAGGTTAACCAGTACTTGGTGCACCAACCAGGCTCCAGCGGTTAACCAGTACTTGGTGCACCAACCAGGCTCCAGAGGTTAACCAGTACTTGGTGCACCAACCAGGCCCCAGCGGTTAACCAGTACTTGGTGCACCAACCAGGCTCCAGAGATTAACCAGTACTTGGTGCACCAAACAGGCTCCAACGGTTAACCAGTACTTGGTGCACCAACCAGGTGGGTTGTTTGGTGTCCAGAGGTCAACCAGTACTTGGTGCACCAACCAGGCTCCAACGGTTAACCAGTACTTGGTGCACCAACCAGGCTCCAGCGGTTGACCAGTACTTGGTGCACCAACCAGGCTCCAGCGGTTAACCAGTACTTGGTGCACCAACCTCGCTAAGAAAACTACCAACGTGTTCATAAAAACCGAACCAGTGACCATCAGTTATGATAGGGTACAGTGGTATACAAGTCAGCGACCGTAACCACTCGACCACGGAGGCGGTTAATCTTTTGTTTTCCTATGTATATATATTTGTATGAAGCGGAATTCGTGATAGCGTAGTGGTAGAGATTTCGCTTCAGGTTTGAATGGCCCGGAATTCGCGCCCAGCTATAGTACGATTTCCGTTTAGGCAAGGCCCTTAAGTTCCACATTTCCTCTTCTCTCTCCCTCATTCCACTAGGAACGAGGTCTCGAATGCGATTAAAATAATGTTGTTTCGCCATCGAGCTAAACTAAATGTATATATATGAACTGACGTCATACTATCAAGTATTAGAATTATTGTATATTTTCTACATATACTACGCCATAGCGTATACAACTCCAGTTGCTTGTACTTAGAGGTTATTTATTCTACATATACTACGCCATAGCGTATACAACTCCAGTTGCTTGTACTTAGAGGTTATTTATTCTACATATACTATGCCATAGCGTATACAACTCCAGTTGCTTGTACTTAGAGGTTATTTATTCTACATATACTACGCCATAGCGTATACAACTCCAGTTGCTTGTACTTAGAGGTTATTTATTCTACATATACTATGCCATAGCGTATACAACTCCAGTTGCTTGTACTTAGAGGTTATTTATTCTACATATACTACGCCATAGCGTATACAACTCCAGTTGCTTGTACTTAGAGGTTATTTATTCTACATATACTATGCCATAGCGTATACAACTCCAGTTGCTTGTACTTAGAGGTTATTTATTACGTGGCTAGTTTCATATCAGCAGAGGTATCGAAAGCGAACCTCGTTATTACTTTGATATGAATTTGAACATTTAATAATCGGAATCATGCTCTCCGTTATCCATTTATCGGGAATAAATCACAATTACGGAATTAAACACACGAACACGATTGAAATATTTCCACGAAACTACAAACATCTGTTATCTGTCAAATTGGGCACGCTGTGGCGGTACTGAAGTGAACTGACTAGCGCCGAGTGCGCATGCATTATTTCGCAGGAATTAGTTATGATATGGCTTTTTCTCGTTTGATACGGGCTCGTGACCGGAAAACACAGCGTATCGACCTGGGTGGTAGACAGTTTTGATGGGAGGCAAAATAACAGCATAAGCACAGCGTATCGACCTGGGTGGTAGACAGTTTTGTGGGAGGCAAAATAACAGCATAAATACAGCGTATCGACCTGGGTGGTAGACAGTTTTGTGGGAGGCAAAATAACAGCATAAGCACAGCGTATCGACCTGGGTGGTAGACAGTTTTGTGGGAGGAAAAATAACAGCATAAGCACAGCGTATCGACCTGGGTGGTAGACAGTATTGTGGGAGGCAAAATAACAGCATAAATACAGCGTATCGACCTGGGTGGTAGACAGTATTGTGGGAGGCAAAATAACAGCATAAATACAGCGTATCGACCTGGGTGGTAGACAGTATTGTGGGAGGCAAAATAACAGCATAAATACAGCGTATCGACCTGGGTGGTAGACAGTATTGTGGGAGGCAAAATAACAGCATAAATACAGCGTATCGACCTGGGTGGTAGACAGTATTGTGGGAGGCAAAATAACAGCATAAGCACAGCGTATCGACCTGGGTGGTAGACAGTATTGTGGGAGGCAAAATAACAGCATAAGCACAGCGTATCGACCTGGGTGGTAGACAGTATTGTGGGAGGCAAAATAACAGCATAAGCACAGCGTATCGACCTGGGTGGTAGACAGTATTGTGGGAGGCAAAATAAAAGCATAACAGGCAGCGTATCGACCTGGGTGGTAGACAGTATTGTGGGAGGCAAAATAACAGCATAAGCACAGCGTATCGACCTGGGTGGTAGACAGTATTGTGGAGGAAAAATAACAGCATAAGCACAGCGTATCGACCTGGTGGTAGACAGTATTGTGGGAGGCAAAATAACAGCATAAGCACAGCGTATCGACCTGGGTGGTAGACAGTATTTGGGAGGAAAATAACAGCATAAGCACAGCGTATCGACCTGGTGGTTAGACAGTATTGTGGGAGGCAAAAAACAGCTAATACAGCGTATCGACTGGGTGGTAGACAGTATTGTGGGAGGCAAAATAACAGCATAAATACAGCGTATCGACCTGGGTGGTAGACAGTATTGTGGGAGGCAAAATAACAGCATAAATACAGCGTATCGACCTGGGTGGTAGACAGTATTGTGGGAGGCAAAATAACAGCATAAATACAGCGTATAGACCTGGGTGGTAGACAGTATTGTGGGAGGCAAAATAACAGCATAAGCACAGCGTATAGACCTGGGTGGTAGACAGTATTGTGGGAGG
>CM026402.1:1087053-1104874 GCA_014843695.1 Archivesica marissinica
TTGTATATAGTATTATATAGTTGTATATAGTATTATATAGTTGTATATAGTATTATATAGTTGTATATGGTATTATATAGTTGTATATAGTATTATATAGTATTATATAGTTTTGTATAGTATTATATAGTTGTATATAGTATTATATAGTTGTACACAGTATGATATAGTTGTATATAGTATTATATAGTTGTACACGGTATGATATAGTTGTATATAGTATTATATAGTTGTATATAGTATTATATAGTTGTATATAGTATTATATAGTATTATATAGTTTTGTATAGTATTATATAGTTGTATATAGTATTATATATTGTATATATATTATATATTTGTATATAGTATATATAGTTGTAATAGTTGTGTATAGTATTATATAGTGTATATAGTATTATATAGTTGTATATAGTATTATATAGTTGTATATAGATTATATAGTATATATAGTTTATATAGTTATATATAGTATTATATAGTATTATATAGTTGTATATGGTATATATAGTTGTATATAGTATTTATAGTTGTATATAGTATTATATAGTTGTATATAGTATTATATAGTTGTATATAGTATTATATAGTATTATTAGTTTTGTATAGTTTATATAGTTGTATATAGTATTATATAGTTGTATATAGTATTATATAGTTGTATATAGTATTATATAGTTGTATATAGTATTATATAGTTGTATATAGTATTATATAGTTGTATATAGTATTATATAGTTGTATATAGTATTATATAGTAGTATATAGTTGTGTATAGTATTATATAGTTATATATAGTATTATATAGTTGTATATAGTATTATATAGTTAAGCTGTTAACAAAGCAACACATTTATAATTTTACAACCCAACTGTTCTAACAAGGTCTGCTTATCGTAATGCATAACTACATAGTGAACAATCTACATCTCGGAAAGGACTTCATATAAGCATTATTTTTGCTTGTATCGGTTTTCAATTCAATTTTATGATATTATGTATAACACTATAACCGTCATCATAATGTTATAAAATATGGATCTACACTCGTTATTGATAACATAATTTGATTTATTGAATGACATTTTCAGTGTTTTACCACAAAATAAAGTTGAATATATCAGCAAAGTTAATCCACTCCTTGTTCTTACTTCGTCCATATTGTTTGCTTAACTGCTCGGCAGTACAATGGATTCCTTGTTCTTACTTCGTCCATATTGTTTGCTTAACTGCTCGGCAGTACAATGGATTCCTTGTTCTTACTTCGTCCATATTGTTTGCTTAACTGCTCGGCAGTACAATGGATTCCTTGTTCTTACTTCGTCCATATTGTTCGCTTAACTGCTCGGCAGTACAATGGATTCCTTGTTCTTACTTCGTCCATATTGTTTGCTTAACTGCTCGGCAGTACAATGGATTCCTTGTTCTTACTTCGTCCATATTGTTTGCTTAACTGCTCGGCAGTACAATGTATTCCTTGTTCTTACTTCGTCCATATTGTTTGCTTAACTGCTCGGCAGTACAATGTATTCCTTGTTCTTACTTCGTCCATATTGTTTGCTTAACTGCTCGACAGTACAATGGATTCCTTGTTCTTACTTCGTCCATATTGTTTGCTTAACTGCTCGACAGTACAATGGAGTCCTTGTTCTTACTTCGTCCATATTGTTTGCTTAACTGCTCGACAGTACAATGGATTCCTTGTTCTTACTTCGTCCATATTGTTTGCTTAACTGCTCGACAGTACAATGGATTCCTTGTTCTTACTTCGTCCATATTGTTTGCTTAACTGCTCGGCAGTACAATGGATTCCTTGTTCTTACTTCGTTCATATTGTTTGCTTAACTGCTCGACAGTACATGGATTCCTTGTTCTTACTTCGTCCATACTGTTTGCTTAACTGCTCGACAGTACAATGGATTCCTTGTTCTTACTTCGTCCATACTGTTTGCTTAACTGCTCGACAGTACAATGGATTCCTTGTTCCCCATCTTGACATCTATAAAGTATTCTGCTAAAACAACACATTATCTATGAGCACCATCCGATTGGTGCCTCTTTGTATCAGTAGACAATTTGTTCCAGTCACTGAATGGAGTACCCATAAAATACACGGACTTGCTATTTTCCAAATCCGATAAATATGAAACCCAAGGGTGTCGTTATTCATTCAGTATGCATTATTTAAATTACTGATTAAAAGCTCCGGTACTCGATATGAAACTATAATGATATGATTACAACGGTCATTCATTCGTGTCCAATATGCTGTTGATGTTGAACATATTCAACAGATACTTAGCGAAAAGGTGACACATAATGTAATCAACTGCACTGTTAGAGTTGACATTTTATGTCAGTCCACAATTAAATGTCTAAAAGGACGTACCGGTGTATTGTGATCTAATATTGTGATTTGGTATACAATAAGTGTAACTGCAACTTCCATTAAGGATTATATTTACAACTCAAAAGTTTACCATGAACTGATGTTTTCCTGGACTTTGTAGCACGGTTCCAATATCTTCTGTTAACAACGTGGTAGTGTTGGTGAAAAAGGACCAGTGCTGGACTTGCTATTACTCAGGACAGTGTTCTTGTGGGTTTGAATTGCTACATAAATAGTCAATTTAGATAATAACCAGCTACTCTTTCATTATGTTTAGTTATTTGTTTATCTTGGTGATGCTAGATGTACACATATTGCAAGCACATGTCGCAACGAAAATGTACTGGAATCAATGCATGAATATTAAACCATTAGCAATGCTGGCTAGAATGTCACTAGTTGATTGTAAGAACGCATGCTCACAAAGAGAGGGGTGCATATCCATAAGTTATCGGAAAACTATGCACTTATGTCGATTGTATGATGCCAACGATGCACCGACTCAATGTGTCGGAGAGGTTTTAATATATAAAACTGATTTTCTAGAGGTAAGTTGTGAACGTTAATTTAATAGCATGTATGCCAACATCACTCAACTCTCATACGAGGTGCTATGTATAAGTATTGAATAAAAGAAAAGATAAAGAATTAAAATTAGTTTGAAATTTGAATTTTTATTAATGACATATTACGTCAATGCGTGAGGTCAACACAAACTCTAACCAATCACCAACGTTTCAAAGGTAGCGGCGTGTCTTTTCTACACTAACAATACTAACAATACATTTCATTGCAATGACTAGACGGCGTACCCTAACGCAATGACTAGACGGCGAACCCTAACGCAATGACTAGACGGCGAACCCTACCGCAATGACTAGACGGCGAACCCTAACGCAATGACTAGACAGCTTACCCTAGCGCAATGACTAGACGGCGAACCCTAACGCAATGACTAGACGGCGTACCCTAGCGCAAGGACTAGACGGCGTACACTAGTGCAATGACTAGACGGCCCTAATGCAATGACTAGACGGCGTGCCCTAGCGTAATGACTAGACTGCGTGCCCTAGTGCAAGGACTAGACGGCGTGCCCTAGTGAAATGACTAGACGGCGAACCCTAACGCAATGACTAGACGGCGTACCCTAACGCAATGACTAGACGGCGTACCCTAACGCAATGACTAGACGGCGTACCCTAACGCAATGACTAGACGGCGTACCCTAACGCAATGACTAGACGGCGTACCCTAACGCAATGACTAGACGGCGTACCCTAACGCAATGACTAGACGGCGTACCCTAACGCAATGACTAGACGGCGTACCCTAACGCAATGACTAGACGGCGTACCCTAACGCAATGACTAGACGGCGTACCCTAACGCAATGACTAGACGGCGTACCATAGCGTAATGACTAGACGGCGTACCCTAACGCAATGACTAGACGGCGTACCCTAACGCAATGACTAGACGGCGTACGCTAGTGCAATGACTAGACGGCGTACCCTACCGCAATGACTAGACGGCGTACCCTAACGTAATGACTAGACGGCGTACCCTAACGCAATGACTAGACGGCGTACCTAACGCAATGACTAGACGGCGTACCCTAACGCAATGACTAGACGGCGTACCCTAACGCAATGACTAGACGGCGTACCATAGCGTAATGACTAGACGGCGTACCCTAACGCAATGACTAGACGGCGTACCCTAACGCAATGACTAGACGGCGTACCCTAGTGCAATGACTAGACGGCGTACCCTACCGCAATGACTAGACGGCGAACCCTAACGCAATGACTAGACGGCGTACCCTAACGCAATGACTAGACGGCGTACCCTAACGCAATGACTAGACGGTGTACCCTAACGCAATGACTAGACGGCGTACCCTAACGCAATGACTAGACGGCGTACCCTAACGCAATGACTAGACGGTGTACCCTAACGCAATGACTAGACGGCGTACCCTAGTGCAATGACTAGACGGCGTACGTTTATTGTACTGTCTGACACCTGGTTATACACTATGCATTTCCTTATTAAATACAGTATATTTGTAAATAATTTCATATGTCAGACACGCTTTTGCGTGCATAATGTTATTATGAGTTCCATAGTCACGCTAACAGGTGCACGCAACGTTCTGACATTTCTAAAATGTTCACAAAGTAACTCTCCGTCGGAATACTGTGTTTTTGATTTGACTCGCCTAGAAAAAAAGCAGGGATAAACAACTATTTTCTATAGAAAACCCAGGTAATCTGTGCCCGTATGTCAACGTCAAATCAAATGTTGGGCATCACCACAGTCAACATTCAGAAATAAAAATATTGATGTTTTCTGCACGAAATCATCGAGTAGAATGAACCTTTCAATAATCTTACACTCGAGATTTAAAGAAATCACCGTGAACAGCCCGTGCAAGACCTTACAAATACAACCACTATGCGGAATACGTTCCGCGGAAACACAAATATGTCACGCTATGTTTGAAATGTATAGTCTTTGCTGCACTAAATAATAACAAAGCACTACATTGCAGTGACTAGACGGCGTACATAGAACGAGTAGGATAGTAAATGTTTAGATGCGATTATAAAGACAACAGTTTTGAAACTTCCACCCATGTACCTACCATTACAGTGTTTGCTCTTACAACTCCCGTGGTGCTTCCAGCACCAGCCATGTACCTACCATTACAGTGTGTGCTCTTACAACTCCCGTGGCGCTTCCAGCACCACCCATGTACCTACCATTACAGTGTTTGCTCTTACAACTCCCGTGACGCTTCCAGCACCACCCATGTACCTACCATTACAGTGTTTGCTCTTACAACTCCCGTGGCGCTTCCAGCACCAGCCATGTACCTACCATTACAGTGTTTGCTCTTACAACTCCCGTGGCGCTTCCAGCACCACCCATGTACCTACCATTACAGTGTTTGCTCTTACAACTCCCGTGGCGCTTCCAGCACCAGCCATGTACATACCATTACAGTGTTTGCTCTTACAACTCCCGTGACGCTTCCAGCACCAGCCATGTACCTACCATTACAGTGTTTGCTCTTACAACTCCCGTGGCGCTTCCAGCACAACCTCATTGTCACCTGAATGTCTACCAGCACTCGTATTTTCCGACTACGATACAAATTTGGAACTCGTTGCCCACAACTGTTGTGACTGCACTGGACACATTCAAGTTAGTTGTCCAGTCGCTCCCTGCATACCGGACCTAGTGATGAATACTATAATTATACTCTATAGTTTAAATACAAATTGGCGTATGCTATTTTTATCGTATGCGTTGGATGCATCCCACACTGCTATGCACGGTCATTTAACCCTCTTCATTAGATGTCGACAGTGGCTGTGAGAAGTATCTCGTTGAAGTTCAAGATTTAATACATGACCACTTAAAGTTTCAAGTCTTCAACAATGTGAAATCGTGTGACAGGATGGGCCGGTGAAGCTTGAATCACAATAACAAACGAGAAACAATCACTCGTGTACAATATTAATAAGTTTAATGTACAATGAAAGATGCATATTTACATTAATGCGATGATACAACAAAGTAACATTAATTTAGTTAACACAATGCACGATGAAGATAATCTTCACACGAAAACACAATGCTCGTGAGAGAATGAGTCACTTAAAGTGTACCGTCTATAATGGCATCCCGTTAAATGTCTATAATGAAATTCCGTTAACTATACAGAATAAACACACATACAGAATAAACAAAATAAACACACATAGTCATCAAGGAATCATACAAAGTACATAACTGACTTAAATGACAGGGTACAATCCTGACAACGATGTTCCCATGTTGGCTCCCAGGATAGTAGTGTTGGTTTGTCTTGAGCTTACATCAAGCCCACCAAGAATATCGACGTGGGGGTTGAGACGTCACACGAGGAAGGAAACGGTTCCGGCGCGCAGTATGCGGGCCGTGAATAAACGACGTCTTCACCGGGATTTGTGTCTCCGGGAATGTAAACAACAATGGCTGCTGCGGTACGTAGTCCGGCCTTAAAAACAGTTGGGGATCTAACGTCCTCCAATTCCTCACCGGGAATATATGTCCGGGGAAGAAGCTTAAAATATAGATAGCATATGGAATATACCATATCAACCTTCATGTGTCAGTTATTATAACATAATCTGTTACATAAGAACTAGAGTACACGTGCTACACGATTGTGTTGTCACGTTAGTCAGATATCAGACACTACACAGTAAAATGAAAATACCAATGAGGATATGAATAGATATATACAAGGTAGATAACAGTATACCATCACATGAATAAAAGGCACTTCGTATACAAGTACGAACAATAACTATGTGGCCATATTCGCCACGTGGTACCAACATATACGGTAACCCCTGGATATACCGTAACTTATAATAGGTTTAATACATCACACGGACCTGCTGATGCATGGTATGGAGCCATGAGTACAGAACAACTCAAAATACACAACTCAAAAGACAAGATGAAACGGCGTTCCATAGTTTACTGAATACAAATCCAACTACCATATACGTACAATAATATGGAACCATGTGTATCGAACAACTATAATACAATATGCATCGGCGTTCCATAGTTGTTAGTTATTTAACAAAACCATATTGCAATCATTCATAGTCGCTAACAATCTGAATCAACATATCACCGTTTACAGTATTCATTGCTAATACTGGAAACCAAAATACGACATCTGTCACTTGGTAATAACTGGATTTAACCAAACTATTATTTTATCAAATTTTAAATCCTGAAATAATTGTATACGTACTTTGACTTCAAGCAATGCATCTACACTCCTAGTGGAAGTCGTGATAGCGCAGTGAATGCGCGTTCGCTTCAGGTGCGAAAGGTCCAGAGTTCGAGCCCCACTGGAGCCGTTACGATTGTGCCCTTAGGCAAGGCATTTAAAGTCCACGTTGCCTCTTCTCTCTCCCTCGTGGCGATGGATTCCATCAGGAATGAGGTCTCGAGAGTGACTTATATAAGTTGAAATAACTTGTTTCACAATCGAGCTAAAATAAATTTGTATAAACTAATACAATCCTATCATTCAACGACTGACTGATGGAAATGACACCTTATAATCCTGATTTGAGAACACTTTTCACGAAGCACTCGTTAGTTTACATATAACGCATCGCAAGATAAATCACCAATATGAGTTCTGGGTCGAATTTGACAAAATGTGCATTGGTATTTGTGATTTCGGATACCCTAGATAATGTACTAAGTATCCGACCAAAAAGGTACTGATTTATAAGATAGTTCAAATTATCCAAAACGTTTTTACTATACAAGTATGCAGCAATTGAGGCCCGCATGTCAACGTTGTGACACACAGCAATTATGCAACGTGGGATAATAGAATATTACTGGGCATGCGACACAGCACGTGTGATAAAGCTTTACTTCCTTGATTTATACATTGGTAAATATATCCCAGCGCCCAAAACAGCCAAAACGGAAGCATGTGCCCGGTTCCGTGAGAGTCAGTGATTCGTGATGAATGCTTAATGTGTAACATCACTAAAACTGGACACGACAATAAATTTACAGACATGTACAGATAACTGAACTGTAAAACAATACACACAGTATAATTACTGGGCTGTAAAACAATACACACAGTATAATTACTGAACTGTAAAACAATACACACAGTATAATTACTGGGCTGTAAAACAATACACACAGTATAATTACTGGGCTGTAAAACAATACACACAGTATAATTACTGAACTGTAAAACAATACACACAGTATAATTACTGGGCTGTAAAACAATACACACAGTATAATTACTGGGCTGTAAAACAATACACACAGTATAATTACTGAACTGTAAAACAATACACACAGTATAATTACTGGACTGTAAAACAATACACACAGTATAATTACTGAACTGTAAAACAATACACACAGTATAATTACTGGGCTGTAAAACAATACACACAGTATAATTACTGGGCTGTAAAACAATACACACAGTATAATTACTGAACTGTAAAACAATACACACAGTATAATTACTGGGCTGTAAAACAATACACACAGTATAATTACTGAACTGTAAAACAATACACACAGTATAATTACTGGACTGTAAAACAATACACACAGTATAATTACTGGACTGTAAAACAATACACACTGTATAATTACTGGACTGTAAAACAATACACACAGTATAATTACTGGACTGTAAAACAATATACACAGTATAATTACTGAACTGTAAAACAATACACACAGTATAATTACTGGACTGTAAAATAATACACACAGTATTATTACTGGAATGTAAAACAATACACACTGTATAATTACTGGAGTGTAAAACAATACACACTGTATAATTACTGGAATGTAAAACAATACACACTGTATAATTACTGGAATGTAAAACAATACACACTGTATAATTACTGGAATGTAAAACAATACACACTGTATAATTACTGGAATGTAAAACAATACACACTGTATAATTACTGGAATGTAAAACAATACACACAGTATAATTACTGGGCAGTAAAACAATACACACAGTATAATTACTGGGCTGTAAAACAATACACACAGTATAATTACTGAACTGTAAAACAATACACACAGTATAATTACTGGAATGTAAAACAATACACACTGTATAATTACTGGAATGTAAAACAATACACTCAGTATAATTACTGGACTGTAAAACAATACACACACACAGTATAATTACTGGAATGTAAAACAATACACACTGTATAATTACTGGAATGTAAAACAATACACACACACAGTATAATTACTGGAATGTAAAACAATACACACTGTATAATTACTGGAATGTAAAACAATACACACTGTATAATTACTGGAATGTAAAACAATACACACATTATAATTACTGGACTGTAAAACAATACACACACACAGTATAATTACTGGAATGTAAAACAATACACACTGTATAATTACTGGAATGTAAAACAATACACACTGTATAATTACTGGAATGTAAAACAATACACACTGTATAATTACTGGAATGTAAAACAATACACACAGTATAATTACTGAACTGTTAAACAATACACACACACAGTATAATTACTGGAATGTAAAACAATACACACTGTATAATTACTGGACTGTAAAACAATACACATTATTACCTAATGCTCTATATAACTTGTAATTCGTTATTTTTGCCTGTTTCGTTGCATTTTTATCCTACGCTCAGGTCTGGGCAACAGTTCGAACTGTTGACCGGGCAATCGTTTGAACTGTTTCATACTAGAATTTTGAACCAATCATACTCTGAGTATGCTTTCACTGTGCGCAGTAGGATGCGCAATAGGGTGTTATGGAAGTCAAAGTAAAAAATACGTCCCGAATACATTTTAGCTCTGACTGCGCTTGAAGTCATCGATATACATTATGTGAAGCCCTCCTTTCCGTTCATTAATTCCGTTCCGTATTTTATTGCATACTTACCGGCGTACCGGCTTTTAGATCAAACCAAGCGTTTACAAATGATGATTGATTAGTCATCAGCCGACAAACTGGGAAAAACAGAAATTTATCTTGAATTATGACCCAGGCTAGGTTTGAAGACATGACTGAGGATGAACTCAATGTTTTATTAGAAACTTTAGATTACTGGACTGTAAAACAATACACACATTATAATTACTGGACTGTAAAACAATACACACAGTATAATTACTGGACTGTAAAACAATACACACATTATAGTTACTGGACTGTAAAACAATACATTGTATAATTACTGGACTGTAAAACAATACACACAGTATAATTACTGGACTGTAAAACAATATACACATTATAAGTACTGGACTGTAAAACAATACACACATTATAATTACTGGACTGTAAAACAATATACACATTATAAGTACTGGACTGTAAAACAATATACACATTATAAGTACTGGACTGTAAAACAATACACACATTATAATTACTGGACTGAAAACAATACACACAGTATAATTACTGGACTGTAGAATAATACACACAGTATAATACCTGGACTGTAAAACAATACACACAGTATAATTACTGGACTGTAAAACAATACACACTGTATAATTACTGGACTGTAAAACAATATACACATTATAATTACTGGACTGTAAAACAATACACACATTATAATTACTGGACTGTAAACAATACACACAGTATAATTACTGGACTGTAAAACAATACACATGGCATAATTACTGGACTGTAAAACAATATACACAGTATAAGTACTGGACTGTAAAACAATACACACATTATAATTACTGGACTGTAAAACAATACACACAGTATAATTACTGGACTGTAAAACAATACACACATTATAATTACTGGACTGAAAACAATAAACACAGTATAATTACTGGACTGTAAAACAATACACACAGTATAATTACTGGACTTTAAAACAATACACACTGTATAATTACTGGACTGTAAAACAATACATACACACAGTATAATTACTGGACTGTAAAACAATATACACTGTATAATTACTGGACTGTAAAACAATACACACTGTATAATTACTGGACTGTAAAACAATACACATTATTACCTAATGCTCTATATAACTTGTAATTCGTTATTTTTGCCTGTTTCGTTGCATTTTTTATCCTAAGCTCAGGTCTGGGCAACAGTTCGAACTGTTGACCGGGCAATAGTTTGAACTGTTTCATACTAGACTTTTGAACCAATCATACTCTGAGTATGCTTTCACTGTGCGCAGTAGGATGCGCAATAGGGTGTTATGGAAGTCAAAGTAAAAAATACGTCCCGAATACAGTTTAGCTCTGATTGCGCTTGAAGTCATCGATATACATTATGTGAAGCCCTCCTTTCCGTTCATTAATTCCGTTCCGTATTTTATTGAATACTTACCGGCGTACCGGCTTTTAGATCAAAACCAAGCGTTTACAAATGATGATTGATTAGTCATCAGCCGACAAACTTGGAAAAACAGAAATTTATCTTGAATTATGGCCCAGGCTAGGTTTGAAGACATGACTGTGGATGAACTCAATGTTTTATTAGAATATAGGGACTCTCTGAGTACAAATAACGTTATAAAGCATTAGGTAATAAAACAGTTATTTCATGGGTGTTTGGGGAACAGTCAAAACTATTGTCCCTCGGGACAATAGTTTTGACTGTTCCCCAAACACCCATGAAATAACTGTATACTGTATATATACTGGACTGTAAAACAATACTCACTGTATAATTACTGGACTGTAAAACAATACACACTGTATAATTACTGGACTGTAAAACAATACACACATTATAATTACTGGACTGTAAACAATACACACTGTATAATTACTGGACTGTAAAACAATACACACATTATAATTACTGGACTGTAAAACAATACACACTGTATAATTACTGGACTGTAAAACAATAGACACTGTATAATTACTGGAATGTAAAACAATACACACAGTATTATTACTGGACTGTAAAATAATACACACTGTATAATTACTGGACTGAAAACAATACACACTGTATAATTACTGTACTGTAAAACAATACACACATTATAAGTACTGGACTGTAAAACAATACACACAGTATAATTACTGGACAGTAAAACAATACACACTGTATAATTACTGGACTGAAAACAATACACACTGTATAATTACTGGACTGTAAAGCAATACACACAGTATAATTACTGGATTGTAAAACAATACACACATTATAGTTACTGGACTGTAAAACAATACATTGTATAATTATTACTGGACTGTAAAACAATACACACTGTATAATTACTGGACTGAAAACAATACACACTGTAATATTACTGGACTGTAAAACAATACACACAGTATAATTACTGGACTGTAAAGCAATACACACAGTATAATTACTGGATTGTAAAACAATTCACACATTATAGTTACTGGACTGTAAAACAATACATTGTATAATTATTACTGGACTGTAAAGCAATACACACAGTATAATTACTGGATTGTAAAACAATACACACAGTATAATTACTGGATTGTAAAACAATACACACATTATAGTTACTGGACTGTAAAACAATACATTGTATAATTATTACTGGACTGTAAAGCAATACACACAGTATAATTACTGGATTGTAAAACAATACACACATTATAGTTACTGGACTGTAAAACAATACATTGTATAATTATTACTGGACTGTAAAACAATACACGCAGTATAATTACTGGATTTTAAAACAATACACACATTATAGTTACTGGACTGTAAAACAATACATTGTATAATTATTACTGGACTGTAAAGCAATACACACAGTATAATTACTGGATTGTAAAACAATACACACATTATAGTTACTGGACTGTAAAACAATACATTGTATAATTATTACTGGACTGTAAAACAATACACACTGTATACTTACTGGACTGAAAACAATACACACTGTATAATTACTGGACTGTAAAACAATACACACAGTATAATTACTGGACTGTAAAGCAATACACACAGTATAATTACTGGATTGTAAAACAATACACACATTATAGTTACTGGACTGTAAAACAATACATTGTATAATTATTACTGGACTGTAAAACAATACACACAGTATAATTACTGGATTTTAAAACAATACACACATTATAGTTACTGGACTGTAAAACAATACATTGTATAATTATTACTGGACTGTAAAGCAATACACACAGTATAATTACTGGATTGTAAAACAATACACACATTATAGTTACTGGACTGTAAAACAATACATTGTATAATTATTACTGGACTGTAAAACAATACACACTGTATAATTACTGGACTGAAAACAATACACACTGTATAATTACTGGACTGTAAAACAATACACACAGTATAATTACTGGACTGTAAAGCAATACACACAGTATAATTACTGGATTGTAAAACAATACACACATTATAGTACTGGACTGTAAAACAATACATTGTATAATTATTACTGGACTGTAAAACAATACACACAGTATAATTACTGGATTTTAAAACAATACACACATTATAGTTACTGGACTGTAAAACAATACATTGTATAATTATTACTGGACTGTAAAGCAATAACAGTATAATTACTGGATGTAAAACAATACAACATATATTACTGGATGTAAAACAATACACAGTATAATTACTGGATGTAAAACAATACGTATAATTACTGGATTGTAAAACAATACACACAGTATAATTACTGGATTGTAAAACAATACACACAGTATAATTACTGGATTGTAAAACAATACACAGTATAATTACTGGATTGTAAAACAATACACACAGTATAACTACTGGACTGTAAAACAATACACACAGTATAATTACTGGACTGTATACAGGCAAGTCCATGCTCTAGTGATTAAGTAGTCAGCCTACTTACGAATAGTGGTACGAATGTTCGAACCACATATGAGTACCTGAGTGTTGGCAGCGGGTCTGCATGAATACGAGTCTGGAAGTACTGCTGTTCGTAATAGCTGACCTATAATCGTAAATGGCTGGCACTTTCAATATTGGTCCTTTTACTTGTTTCAGAGTCCTGGGGATGTTTGCAGTGGAACAAGTCCTCTGAAAGGTATAATTTATCATTGCTTATGTATGCTCTCCTAGCACTTGCAATATGCCCATACAGACAACATATTATATCCTATTTTTATTAGATATTATGGTAGGAGATACAATTCAAATGCCCATACAGACAACATATTATATCCTATTTTTATTAGATATTATGGTAGGAGATACAGTTCAAATGCCCATACAGACAACATATTATATCCTGTTTGTATTACATATTATGTTAGGAGATATAGTTCATACGGTATGTATATTGGATAGTTTATTTAGAGTAAAATCCAAAATGTAGGTATTGATATAACTCTAGGCAGCACCTTGCGATAGTAAGTACTATCGGTTACTAATAATACCCGTCATTATTTCACAGCCACGTACAGATTGGTGTTCAAGCATTGAAATTGTAATGTTCACCATTGACCAATCCATTAATGTTTGATGCAGAGTGGCGATGTATGCGCTCTACCGACTGCCATTTAGTTTTTTATTCAAATACAAAGATAAGGTACATGCTAACTCTATTCGAAGGATAAACTGGTAAGATAAAGTGAATATAGCACCCCCAGAGTTACTGATAAGGAAAGCCTACCAGAGGGCTGAAGATGCGTGCATAGAGCAATGGCCTGTCCGAGTGTGGGGTTTCCTTATCTGCTACACTATAGAGGTGGTAGATTTATCTGCAACACTATAGAGGTGGTATATTTATCGGCAACACTATAGAGGTGGTAGATTTATCGGCAACACTATAGAGGTGGTAGATTTATCTGCAACACTATAGAGGTGGTATATTTATTGATGCGTGCATAGAGCAATGGCCTGTCCGAGTGTGGGGTTTCCCTATCGGCAACACTATAGAGGTGGTAGATTTATCTGCAACACTATAGAGGTGGTAGATTTATCTGCAACACTATAGAGGTGGTAGATTTATCTGCAACACTATAGAGGTGGTAGATTTATCTGCAACACTATAAAGGTGGTAGATTTATCTGCAACACTATAGAGGTGGTAGATTTATCTGCAACACTATAGAGGTGGTAGATTTATCTGCAACACTATAGAGGTGGTAGATTTATCTGCAACACTATAGAGGTGGTAGATTTATCTGCAACACTATAGAGGTGGTAGATTTATCTGCAACACTATAGAGGTGGTAGATTTATCTGCAACACTATAGAGGTGGTATATTTATCTGCAACACTATAGAGGTGGTAGATTTATCTGCAACACTATAGAGGTGGTAGATTTATCTGCAACACTATAGAGGTGGTAGATTTATCTGCAACACTATAGAGGTGGTAGATTTATCTGCAACACTATAGAGGTGGTAGATTTATCTGCAACACTATAGAGGTGGTAGATTTATCTGCAACACTATAGAGGTGGTAGATTTATCGGCAACACTATAGAGGTGGTAGATTTATCTGCAACACTATAGAGGTGGTAGATTTATCGGCAACACTATAGAGGTGGTAGATTTATCGGCAACACTATAGAGGTGGTAGATTTATCGGCAACACTATAGAGGTGGTAGATTTATCGGCAACACTATAGAGGTGGTAGATTTATCGGCAACACTATAGAGGTGGTAGAGCAATGGCCTGTCCGAATGTGGGGTTTCCCTATCGGCAACACTATAGAGGTGGTAGAGCAATGACCTGTCCGAGTGTGGGGTTTCCCTATCGGCAACACTATAGAGGTGGTAGATAGAGCAATGGCCTGTCCGAGTGTGGGGTTTCCCTATCTGCAACACTATAGAGGTGGTAGATAGAGCAATGGCCTGTCCGAGTGTGGGGTTTCCCTATCTGCAACACTATAGAGGTGGTAGAGCAATGGCCTGTCCGAGTGTGGGGTTTCCCTATCTGCAACACTATAGAGGTGGTAGAGCAATGGCCTGTCCGAGTGTGGGGTTTCCCTATCTGCAACACTATAGAGGTGGTAGAGCAATGGCCTGTCCGAGTGTGGGGTTTCCCTATCTGCAACACTATAGAGGTGGGATAGAGCAATGGCCTGTCCGAGTGTGGGGTTTCCCTATCGGCAACACTATAGAGGTGGTAGAGCAATGGCCTGTCCGAGTGTGGGGTTTCCCTATCTGCAACACTATAGAGGTGGTAGAGCAATGGCCTGTCCGAGTGTGGGGTTTCCCTATCTGCAACACTATAGAGGTGGTAGAGCAATGGCCTGTCCGAGTGTGGGGTTTCCCTATCTGCAACACTATAGAGGTGGTAGATAGAGCAATGGCCTGTCCGAGTGTGGGGTTTCCCTATCTGCAACACTATAGAGGTGGTAGAGCAATGGCCTGTCCGAGTGTGGGGTTTCCCTATCTGCAACACTATAGAGGTGGTAGATTTATTGATGCGTGCATAGAGCAATGGCCTGTCAGAGTGTGGGGTTTCCCTATCGGCAATACTATAGAGGTGGTAGATAGAGCAATGGCCTGTCCGAGTGTGGGGTTTCCCTATCTGCAACACTATAGAGGTGGTAGATTTATCTGCAACACTATAGAGGTGGTAGATTTATCTGCAACACTATAGAGGTGGTAGATTTATCTGCAACACTATAGAGGTGGTAGATTTATCTGCAACACTATAGAGGTGGTATATTTATCTGCAACACTATAGAGGTGGTAGATTTATCTGCAACACTATAGAGGTGGTAGATTTATCTGCAACACTATAGAGGTGGTAGATTTATCTGCAACACTATAGAGGTGGTAGATTTATCGGCAACACTATAGAGGTGGTAGATTTATCGGCAACACTATAGAGGTGGTAGATTTATCTGCAACACTATAGAGGTGGTAGATTTATCTGCAACACTATAGAGGTGGTAGATTTATCGGCAACACTATAGAGGTGGTAGATTTATCGGCAACACTATAGAGGTGGTAGATTTATCGGCAACACTATAGAGGTGGTAGATTTATCGGCAACACTATATAGGTGGTAGATTTATCGGCAACACTATAGAGGTGGTAGAGCAATGGCCTGTCCGAATGTGGGGTTTCCCTATCGGCAACACTATAGAGGTGGTAGAGCAATGACCTGTCCGAGTGTGGGGTTTCCCTATCGGCAACACTATAGAGGTGGTAGAGCAATGACCTGTCCGAGTGTGGGGTTTCCCTATCGGCAACACTATAGAGGTGGAATAGAGCAATGGCCTGTCCGAGTGTGGGGTTTCCCTATCTGCAACACTATAGAGGTGGTAGATAGAGCAATGGCCTGTCCGAGTGTGGGGTTTCCCTATCTGCAACACTATAGAGGTGGTAGACAACCCCCACCAACACTATAAGGTGGTAGAGCAATGGCCTGTCGAGTGTGGGGTTCCCTATCTGCAACACTATAGAGGGTAGAGCAATGGCCTGTCCGAGTGTGGGGTTTCCCTATCTGCAACACTATAGAGGTGGTAGATAGAGCAATGGCCTGTCCGAGTGTGGGGTTTCCCTATCTGCAACACTATAGAGGTGGTAGAGCAATGGCCTGTCCGAGTGTGGGGTTTCCCTATCTGCAACACTATAGAGGTGGTAGAGCAATGGCCTGTCCGAGTGTGGGGTTTCCCTATCTGCAACACTATAGAGGTGGTAGAGCAATGGCCTGTCCGAGTGTGGGGTTTCCCTATCGGCAACACTATAGAGGTGGTAGAGCAATGGCCTGTCCGAGTGTGGGGTTTCCCTATCTGCAACACTATAGAGGTGGTAGAGCAATGGCCTGTCCGAGTGTGGGTTTCC
>CM026402.1:1105874-1118374 GCA_014843695.1 Archivesica marissinica
ATTGTATTACGTTATTGTATTACGTTAATGTATTACGTTATTATATTACGTTATTGTATTACGTTATTGTATTACGTTATTGTATTACGTTATTGTATTACGTTATTGTATTACGTTATTGGTTATTGTATTACGTTATTGTATTACGTTAGTGTATTACGTTATTGTATTACGTTATTGTATTACGTTATTGTATTACGTTATTGCATTACGTTATTGTATTGCATTAGTGTATTACGTTATTGTATTACGTCATTGCATTACGTTATTGTATTACGTTATTGTATTACGTTATTGGTTATTGTATTACGTTATTGTATTACGTTAGTGTATTACGTTATTGTATTACGTTATTGGTTATTGTATTACGTTATTGTATTACGTTAGTGTATTACGTTATTGTATTACGTTATTGGTTATTGTATTACGTTATTGTATTACGTTATTGCATTACGTTATTGTATTACGTTATTGCATTACGTTATTGTATTACGTTATTGCATTACGTTATTGCATTACGTTATTGCATTACGTTATTGTATTACGTTATTGTATTACGTTATTGCATTACGTTATTGTATTACGTTATTGCATTACGTTATTGTATTACGTTATTGTATTACGTTATTGTATTACGTTATTGCATTACGTTATTGTATTACGTTATTGCATTACGTTATTGGTTATTGCATTACGTTATTGTATTACGTTATTGTATTACGCTATTGCATTACGTTATTGTATTACGTTATTGTATTACGTTATTGTATTACGTTATTGTATTACGTTATTGTATTACGTTATTGTATTACGCTATTATATTACGTTATTGCATTACGTTATTGCATTACGTTATTGGTTATTGCATTACGTTATTGTATTACGTTATTGTATTACGTTATTGTATTACGCTATAGTATTACGTTATTGTATTACGTTATTGTATTACGTTATTGTATTACGTTATTGTATTACGTTATTGTATTACGTTATTGTATTACGTTATTGTATTACGTTATTGTATTACGCTATTATATTACGTTATTGCATTACGTTATTGCATTACGTTATTGGTTATTGCATTACGTTATTGTATTACGTTATTGTATTACGTTATTGTATTACGCTATAGTATTACGTTATTGTATTACGTTATTGTATTACGTTATTGTATTACGTTATTGTATTACGTTATTGTATTACGTTATTGTATTACGTTATTGTATTACGTTATTGTATTACGCTATTATATTACGTTATTGCATAACGTTATTGCATTACGTTATTGGTTATTGCATTACGTTATTGCATAACGTTATTGCATTACGTTATTGGTTATTGCATTACGTTATTGTATTACGTTATTGGTTATTGTATATTGTTATTGTATTTATATTCAACCTTCAAATGTGTGTTACCAGTTTGCTTCCAGTTTAGTGGTTAGTATTCATATCACTCAGCACATACATGCCACTCGTACCCTAGTATTCATATCACTCCGCACATACATGCCACTCGTACCCTAGTATTCATATCACTCCGCACATACACGCCACTCGTACCCTAGTATTCATATCACTCCGCACATACACGCCACTCGTACCCTAGTATTCATATCACTCCGCACATACACGCCACTCGTACCCTAGTATTCATATCACTCCGCACATACACGCCACTCGTACCCTAGTATTCATATCACTCCGCACATACACGCCACTCGTACCCTAGTATTCATATCACTCCGCACATACACGCCACTCGTACCCTAGTATTCATATCACTCCGCACATACACGCCACTCGTACCCTAGTATTCATATCACTCCGCACATACACGCCACTCGTACCCTAGTATTCATATCACTCCGCACATACATGCCACTCGTACCCTAGTATTCATATCACTCCGCACATACATGCCACTCGTACCCTAGTATTCATATCACTCCGCACATACATGCCACTCGTACCCTAGTATTCATATCACTCCGCACATACATGCCACTCGTACCCTAGTATTCATATCACTCCGCACATACATGCCACTCGTACCCTAGTATTCATATCACTCCGCACATACATGCCACTCGTACCCTAGTATTCATATCACTCCGCACATACATGCCACTCGTACCCTAGTATTCATATCACTCCGCACATACAGTATTCATATCACTCCGCACATACATGCCACTCGTACCCTAGTATTCATATCACTCCGCACATACATGCCACTCGTACCCTAGTATTCATATCACTCCGCACATACATGCCACTCGTACCCTAGTATTCATATCACTCCGTACATACTTGCCACTCGTACCTTGTCAATAGATATAATACGATGTGATATAGTCAACGACATCCATGCAAGTCGTGATAGCGCAGTGGATGCGCATTCGCTTCGTGCGAACTGGTCGGAGTTCGAGCCCCGCTAGAGCCGTTACGATTGTGCCCTTAGGCAAGGCATTTAAATTCCACGTTGCCTCTTCTCTCTCTCCTATCCCTCGTGGCGATGGATTCCACCAGGAATGAGATCTCGAGAGTGATTAATATCAGTTGTATGAACTTGTTTCGCAATCGAGCTAATATAAATTTGTATAAACTAATCCGCTCGAGTAATGCACATGTGCAACTTAGGTATATAACACACGGTACTGACAGGCAAACAGTCGTCGGACGTGTACTAGAAACCTCACACATGACTTCTCACTGTGTATGTATTCATGTGATGCAACGTCATTTAAATGTTTACTACACGTTTCTGTGCATCATTTTACAGCATGGAGGAAGGATACATGCTCCATATGTTGGTTTAAGCATATTTATTCCACTATATACATTCAAAACACAATACATCTACACGAAATCAAAGAAGTAAGTATATAGGAATGGATTAAAACGGAAGCAGCGCGTATGTGGTTCCTACCCGTGCAGTTCAAAATACGCAGTCATTGGACGGTGTGGACATAATACATGTATACCAAGTGTGCATAGTGCTTAGAAATGACAGAAGTGAAATACCGGCAAACATGCAGAAGAAAGACGAGATGTTTGGGAATGTAGCGCAGACAGACAGGGGTAAAATCATCAAGTGCACGTCTTATATACATGAGGTATTATATACATGGGGTTTCACTCGAAGTATCTGTTTGTATCTCGAATGGAATTATTGACATATTTAAATAATTTGTTAATGTCATCTGTAAGTCTCGTCACCGTGTAAGTCCGTCTGCAGATTAGCAGTAGGGCATGATCTTCCAAAGCTAGTAGGAAATCAATTCGAATATTAGAATATATTGTACATTCAAAGAAAAAGAGGTAGATCTACATCGTCATAGTGGTGATTGAATTAAGTTTTATGAAAAGAGATGCTCGTTGAGCACACGTGACTTGGTTCTAATTCGTGTATGCAAATACTAGAAGTACGTAGCAGTTTTTATTTTATCGTTGTTTATAATATTTTTGAAATATGTTTAGAGTTGTGGCATTCCTGACGTTACTGTCAATGTCAATCCAGTCTCTTATTACGGATGGTAAAATGAATTGTAGTATGAAGTTGGCCTGCAGTCAATTGATCGTATAGCGTCAGCATTTCGAAGATTATATACACTAATAGAAGCAAAGTTTGCAGGTACATGATCAGATAAGTATGCAGGTGTTAACAAAATTCATTTTATAATACAGAGTTAGTTTGTGTCTACGGATACATAATGGTTCCCAGTTCACTTTATATTGTAGATCAATTAATGAAACTAATTTAGCTGCACATGTTGCGATTCTGTCAGCTTCGTTTTTCATTTATTCTATTTCATTTTTTACGAATTCGAAACAATTAATCTGAATATTCTAAATTATCTCTAAGGATTTACGATTTAGTTTGTATTTTAATTATCGCATTATGTATATTCGTTCCCATGCCATTTCCTTAATGCAAGTGAGGTGACTGTGCCAAGTGCAATCCTTAGTAAAACATAACCCCGAGTGTGAACTAACATTGAGAGGTTGTTCATTGTCAATGGTAAATATTGTGGAGCTCTGGAGATGGTTACAGTTTCTGATTTAGAAGGATTGAATGTAACGCACCAGTTTGATGGGTTTTGCCTGTATATCATCATGGACAATAATATACAAAGATGCATAAACGGCAAATAACGCGTTGTATTTCATCAACAATATCATTAATAAATATTAAGAATAAAAGAGGGCCTAATATGGAACCCAGCGGAACCCCGGCACGCAAATTCAGCAGTAGCGCCTGGAAGTACAACACGTTGTCGCCTACTGCTTAGATAATCAGTAAACCAGTCATGTAAATCAACTGTAATGTTAGCAGATTTCAGTTTTGCAAGAAGACCACGGTGCCACACCTTATCAAAAGCTTTACTTATATCTAAAAACACTGTTCGAACGTCGGGCCGTCATCAAGAGCGTTACAAAAGGTATCATACAAGAAAGTCAACTGATTGACGGTGGATTCACCCGGAAGAAAACCAGATTGAAACTGGGTTAGAAAATTATTACTTATAAGATTATTTAATATATATTTGAAGATTATACGTTCGAAAACATTTTCCATAGTGTTCAATAATGACTTAGGTCTGTAGTTAGATGGTAGTTTTGGGTCACCTTTCTTAAATATCGCCGATACATTCGCTTCCTTCCAATTAGGTAATTTGCTCGTCTAAAAGATAGATTGAAAATATCACATAAAGGGGTTGAAAGCTCATGGCAGGCTTCTTTAAGTATTCTATTACTAAGACCTTCAAGACAAGATGCCTTGTGGACATGTAATAACTTTAGAACATCAAGTCATTCAGTTGTTGTGTAATTGATGGTACTTAGTGTATTTGTTGCATTTGTGGTAACAAATGGCGGTTCTTTGATATCATTTTCAACAGTTGTTTGGTTGGGGAAAAACCATCAGTTTATCAGTAATTAATGTATCATTATTTGCATTAATAAAAGCTAGTATGGCAGTACTGTTAGGGTTAACGGTACACGATATTATAATTTTCCACAAGTCTCTAGAGCACATTTCGCCCGATTTTAATGTATCTGGAATATTTGTTATAATATTTGTCTTTTGCCGTTCTTATTAAAGTTACTATTTCATTGCGTAACAGTCTGAATGTAGCCCAGTAATAAACAGAATCTCTTAGCTTAGCCTTTCTATATGCACGTTTACGTTTCCTTATCTGTAATTTAATGGCATTATTTATCCATGGGGCATCCAACGGTTTCACCGTAACAGTTTTATTTGGAATAGAGTTTTTAGCTGAAGATAAAATTAGTCTGGTTAAGTTTTGTGTATGTATGTTTATATCTACATATTTGACATTTTCCCAGTAAGTCGTGGCACTGTCTGGTAATCGCCTCTATAATAATTCTATATAATTATGCCGACCAAAGCTTGCCACTTTTGGGTTTATTAAATTTTAAAATTCCAATAGTTGGACAAAGAAGGTTGAACTGTAAAGTTTAAAGTAACAGACAAAAACATTATAATCAATACAATAATCAACATGCATTATGAGTCATCATGTTATAAGATACATTGCTTCTAAACTGACGAATGTCGGAACAAACCTGACCACTGTAGCAGAAATATTACCACGGACTAATAATGATAATAAAGACTTTATTTTACGAGAGAACTCAAAAGTTAATCTACCATGAGTCCTTCAAAATATAACAACATAACATAACGTTACATATATTTTATCAGGCATTAAAGCGACATTACATCGCAAAAGGCAAATAAAATACATTGTTCACGTATAAATGCATTGCTACTACAAATTCTTCTGAATACATCGAACACTAACATTGAATCAATTTAATAATATTTTTGAGGTATATAAACTTCCAAACGGAAAGTAGGATTACTTATAACGGTCATCCAGGCTCCTGAATTGACGTTTGTCATTGAAGGCAATAATAAATACGCGATACTTCCGTTTAGAGATAATTTAAGAATGATTAGTCTACAAATAAATATGCATAGGCACACATATAACAGGTATATATATAACATAACTCGTGTTATTCAGGATACACGCGTTGTATATCGCATGAATGTCAACTATATTTACATTATTTTGTTATGTCAACAAACCGCGTATACGACGTTTGTTTATTTGTTGAAATAATCAGTGTTTGAGGCAAATATTTGGAACGAAATTATACCATATAATAGCAAATTACATTCTGCAGACATTTGCGTTTTCACCGATGTAGTGTCGCTTTAAATGGTACAAAACACATCTATAGCTAACACAATTAACATAATTTAACGATGTAAAGTGCAAAGCCAATTTACAGAGTAGTTTAAATAATATTGTGTTATCCCTTGTTTTCTATTGTTGAATAGAAGTACATGATGATCATTCGAGCAATAACTATTAATATTTCATATCAATTAGTTAATTGTCCGTTCTCTTTCTTTATATATACACATCAAATGCAATCAAAAGATAGGACTATAAGTGAAAACCTGCACATGAGGAATTATATAGTAATACTAAACTTGAAAAGTAGAGAAACTATATATAGTATGTTATGGAATATGATGATATATGAAATTGCAAATTAGAGTAGAAAGGATAGAGTAGAGTACAAAATACATATATACTCACACGAAAAAGAAATGGTGCACTTGGTTAGAGAACAATTTTATATTTATATATAAAGCAATAAATAGGCAAATTGAGTATCAAAATGTGCAAGCATGTATTGGCTACACGATGTTTTACTTTTAATTGAAATTTATCAGAACACTGTTTTACGTGTGAATATAAGTATATAATTCCCCCTCTAACCAAATGCACTCTTTATTTTTGGTGTGAGTATATATAACGATGTGCAGATATTCTTGAAAGAGGCATTTTGAAAATAAGTATGAAATCAGCTTAAAGAGAGCAATAAACAGAATATAGTAAATATGGTAATGCACAAATGTGCTAACTACTGTGTAGAATATCATCTGTAGTACCACTAGTAGAACACTATCATCTGTAGTACCACTAGTAGAACACTAGCATCTGTAGTACCACTAGTAGAACACTAGCATATGTAGTACCACTAGTAGAACAATACCATCTGTAGTACCACTAGTAGAACATCTGTAGTACCACTAGTAGAACACTACCATCTGTAGTACCACTAGTAGAACATCTGTAGTACCACTAGTAGAACAATACCATCTGTAGTACCACTAGTAGAACATATGTAGTACCACTAGTAGAACACTATCATCTGTAGTACCACTAGTAGAACACTATCATCTGTAGTACCACTAGTAGAACAATACCATCTGTAGTACCACTAGTAGAACACTACCATCTGTAGTACCACTAGTAGAACAATACCATCTGTAGTACCACTAGTAGAACACTATCATCTGTAGTACCACTAGTAGAACAATACCATCTGTAGTACCACTGGTAGAACACTATCATCTGTAGTACCACTAGTAGAACACTATCATCTGTAGTACCACTAGTAGAACAATACCATCTGTAGTACCACTAGTAGAACACTACCATCTGTAGTACCACTAGTAGAACACTAGCATCTGTAGTACCACTAGTAGAACACTATCATCTGTAGTACCACTAGTAGAACAATACCATCTGTAGTACCACTGGTAGAACACTATCATCTGTAGTACCACTAGTAGAACACTATCATCTGTAGTACCACTAGTAGAACACTATCATCTGTAGTACCACTAGTAGAACAATACCATCTGTAGTACCACTAGTAGAACACTATCATCTGTAGTACCACTGGTAGAACACTATCTGTAGTACCACTAGTAGAACAATACCATCTGTAGTACCACTAGTAGAACACTACCATCTGTAGTACCACTAGTAGAACAATACCATCTGTAGTACCACTGGTAGAACACTAGCATCTGTAGTACCACTGGTAGAACACTATCATCTGTAGTACCACTAGTAGAACACTATCATCTGTAGTACCACTAGTAGAACACTATCTGTAGTACCACTAGTAGAACACTATCATCTGTAGTACCACTAGTAGAACAATACCATCTGTAGTACCACTAGTAGAACACTATCATCTGTAGTACCACTAGTAGAACACTAGCATCTGTAGTACCACTAGTAGAACAATACCATCTGTAGTACCACTAGTAGAACACTAGCATCTGTAGTACCACTAGTAGAACACTAGCATCTGTAGTACCACTAGTAGAACACTATCATCTGTAGTACCACTAGTAGAACATATGTAGTACCACTAGTAGAACAATACCATCTGTAGTACCACTAGTAGAACACTATCATCTGTAGTACCACTAGTAGAACACTAGCATCTGTAGTACCACTAGTAGAACAATACCATCTGTAGTACCACTAGTAGAACACTAGCATCTGTAGTACCACTAGTAGAACACTAGCATCTGTAGTACCACTAGTAGAACACTATCATCTGTAGTACCACTAGTAGAACACTAGCATCTGTAGTACCACTAGTAGAACACTATCATCTGTAGTACCACTAGTAGAACACTAGCATCTGTAGTACCACTAGTAGAACACTACCATCTGTAGTACCACTAGTAGAACACTAGCATCTGTAGTACCACTAGTAGAACACTAGCATCTGTAGTACCACTAGTAGAACACTAGCATCTGTAGTACCACTAGTAGAACACTACCATCTGTAGTACCACTAGTAGAACACTACCATCTGTAGTACCACTAGTAGAACACTAGCATCTGTAGTACCACTAGTAGAACACTAGCATCTGTAGTACCACTAGTAGAACACTAGCATCTGTAGTACCACTAGTAGAACACTACCATCTGTAGTACCACTAGTAGAACACTACCATCTGTAGTACCACTAGTAGAACACTAGCATCTGTAGTACCACTAGTAGAACACTAGCATCTGTAGTACCACTAGTAGAACACTAGCATCTGTAGTACCACTAGTAGAACACTACCATCTGTAGTACCACTAGTAGAACACTACCATCTGTAGTACCACTAGTAGAACAATACCATCTGTAGTACCACTAGTAGAACAATACCATCTGTAGTACCACTAGTAGAACAATACCATCTGTAGTACCACTAGTAGAACAATACCATCTGTAGTACCACTAGTAGAACAATACCATCTGTAGTACCACTAGTAGAACAATACCATCTGTAGTACCACTAGTAGAACAATACCATCTGTAGTACCACTAGTAGAACAATACCATCTGTAGTACCACTAGTAGAACAATACCATCTGTAGTACCACTAGTAGAACAATACCATCTGTAGTACCACTAGTAGAACACTAGCATCTGTAGTACCACTAGTAGAACACTAGCATCTGTAGTACCACTAGTAGAACACTATCATCTGTAGTACCACTAGTAGAACACTATCATCTGTAGTACCACTAGTAGAACAATACCATCTGTAGTACCACTAGTAGAACATCTGTAGTACCACTAGTAGAACACTATCATCTGTAGTACCACTAGTAGAACAATACCATCTGTAGTACCACTAGTAGAACATCTGTAGTACCACTAGTAGAACACTATCATCTGTAGTACCACTAGTAGAACAATACCATCTGTAGTACCACTAGTAGAACATCTGTAGTACCACTAGTAGAACACTATCATCTGTAGTACCACTAGTAGAACAATACCATCTGTAGTACCACTAGTAGAACATCTGTAGTACCACTAGTAGAACACTATCATCTGTAGTACCACTAGTAGAACAATACCATCTGTAGTACCACTAGTAGAACATCTGTAGTACCACTAGTAGAACACTATCATCTGTAGTACCACTAGTAGAACACTATCATCTGTAGTACCACTAGTAGAACATATGTAGTACCACTAGTAGAACAATATCATCTGTAGTACCACTAGTAGAACACTATCATCTGTAGTACCACTAGTAGAACATATGTAGTACCACTAGTAGAACAATATCATCTGTAGTACCACTAGTAGAACATCTGTAGTACCACTAGTAGAACAATACCATCTGTAGTACCACTGGTAGAACAATATCATCTGTAGTACCACTAGTAGAACATCTGTAGTACCACTAGTAGAACAATACCATCTGTAGTACCACTAGTAGAACAATACCATCTGTAGTACCACTAGTAGAACACTAGCATCTGTAGTACCAGTAGTAGAACACTAGCATCTGTAGTACCACTAGTAGAACACTAGCATCTGTAGTACCACTAGTAGAACATCTGTAGTACCACTAGTAGAACACTATCATCTGTAGTACCACTAGTAGAACACTATCATCTGTAGTACCACTAGTAGAACATCTGTAGTACCACTAGTAGAACACTATCATCTGTAGTACCACTAGTAGAACATCTGTAGTACCACTAGTAGAACACTATCATCTGTAGTACCACTAGTAGAACATCTGTAGTACCACTAGTAGAACACTATCATCTGTTGTACCACTGGTAGAACACTATCATCTGTAGTACCACTAGTAGAACACTATCATCTGTAGTACCACTAGTAGAACACTATCATCTGTAGTACCACTAGTAGAACACTATCATCTGTAGTACCACTAGTAGAACAATAGCATCTGTTGTACCACTAGTAGAACACTATCATCTGTTGTACCACTAGTAGAACACTATCATCTGTAGTACCACTAGTAGAACACTATCATCTGTAGTACCACTAGTAGAACACTATCATCTGTAGTACCACTAGTAGAACACTATCATCTGTAGTACCACTAGTAGAACACTATCATCTGTAGTACCACTAGTAGAACACTATCATCTGTAGTACCACTAGTAGAACAATATCATCTGTAGTACCACTAGTAGAACACTAGCATCTGTAGTACCACTAGTAGAACACTATCATCTGTAGTACCACTAGTAGAACACTATCATCTGTAGTACCACTGGTAGAACACTATCATCTGTAGTACCACTAGTAGAACAATATCATCTGTAGTACCACTAGTAGAACACTATCATCTGTAGTACCACTAGTAGAACACTATCATCTGTAGTACCACTAGTAGAACACTATCATCTGTAGTACCACTAGTAGAACAATGCGATTAGTTGATATTGTTATTGTTCCACCTTCAGTAGACAATTTTGACCTGTTGGATAGTTTGAGTTTATGTGATTTAGAATGTTAGAATGTTACGTATGTACGTACGATAATGCTAATTATGTTTGCTGTATGTAAACAGTATGCATGTATGAAAAATAAAAGTTTGGAAAGTTAAAGCATTTTGAACTGAGTGAGGCAATGCATTTCAAAGAGATGAACCTGAAAATGCAAATGTATTTCGAAATAATTCACCGTTTGGTCTTGGTGTGTTTAACTGTAATTGATAATCTGAGGTTGATCTGAGAATTCTAGGATGTATATCAGAAGTAAAAGTGAAGGACGATTTTAAGTATTCTTGAGCAGTTCCACGTACTGTTTTATACATTTGTATAGTCTTCCGATATATGGCTCGTTCTGGAAAGCTCATCTATTTTAGTTGGGAGAATAGTACGTGTCGAAATCCTGATCTAGAATTAGTCTAACTGCTCTTTGGTGGAGCCGAAATAGTTTATCTTCTAAAGATGAGTTGCAGTTGGCAATTTACTCCAATATTGAACCAATAAAGGATATGTTGTGACGAGAACAGAGTTATGGGACTGGCTTTGTATGGTGCGCTCGGAAGCAATGATAACAATGTAAACGTATCGAGCTAGCAACCTTTACCCTCAACGGGATCACATTTGTAAAGCATCATCGGATGGATAAATCATAAACCTTATAATACTATGAATATAATACTAAAGACTGTAAATAGCGAGAGATTTCATTGGAACAATCAATTCAATCCAGCGTAAGAGCTTCTAAGGAACTTCAATTGTTGAACGATATATTCTGGAACACAGAGCACGTGCAAACATACACTCCATCATGTTTTACTCCCGGATAAACCACTTACGTGGAAACGCATTATCCAATATAAGGCAATTAGACACAATAATATACGTTGCTCACGCAGTTAGAATAATGTTGCGCTCAGATAATTACTGCCTTGTTTATGGTACAAAATCAGTTATTAGTACTGGGCAGCCCATAGCGAATTCACTCGACCACATTGATTCTAAGAATTGACAGGCCCACAGTGATTCTAAGAATTGACAGGCCCACAGTGATTCTAAGAATTCAATCGACCACAATGATTCTAAGAATTCAATCGACCACAGTGATTCTAAGAATTCAATCGACCACAGTGATTCTAAGAATTCAATCGACCACAATGATTCTAAGAATTCAATCGACCACAGTAATTCTAAGAATTGACAGGCCCACAGTGATTCTAAGAATTCAATCGACCACAGTGATTCTAAGAATTAATTCGCCCACAGTGATTCTAAGAATACGTATATTGCACATTTTGTCTTTCGCACTTGTATGTCCACAAGTGACACCTCT
>CM026402.1:1123374-1151728 GCA_014843695.1 Archivesica marissinica
CACTGACATATACAGTTATATTTGGTAGTGAATGTTTCACTGACATATACAGTTATATTTGGTAGTGAATGTTTCACTGACATATACAGTTATATTTGGTAGTGAATGTGTCACTGACATATACAGTTATATTTAGTTGTGAATGTTTCACTGACATCTACAGTTATATTTGGTGGTGAATGTTTCACTGACATATACAGTTATATTTGGTGGTGCATGTTTCACTGACATATACAGTTATATTTGGTGGTGCATGTTTCACTGACATATACAGTTATATTTGGTGGTGCATGTTTCACTGACATATACAGTTATATTTGGTGGTGCATGTTTCACACTGCATGGATACACGAGGTTACGCTATGATGGCGAATCAACAGGAAATATTACATGTGAAGTAAATTAAACCGTAAAATCAAAGGATTCCAACTAAAATAATTAATATACATTTCGGGATAAATCGGATTTGATTTGCTAAGGGAGGTAATACAAAGATTAGCACGCGCACGGTTTCCATACAGTGTGAACGTTTCCATCGCTAGTAGTAACATTGTGTATAACTCAATTGTCTTTCCATTTGCTTATTGGTGTCAATATTCCCCATGCATCACTGACGTATTTCCCAATTAAGTTATGCTAAATATGTGTACGTGTTTGATTAAAAGTCTCTCTCTCGTCTTATAAATACACACATCGTATGTCCTTCACTCAGTACGTTCCTTTGATAGTATAGCACGAAACAGAACAAGACATCCAGCTTTGGTCTTGCAAGTAGGTATGATATCGCGGTTGTAACCCCTTCGGACGGGTGGTTTGCAAGTAGGTATGATATCGCGGTTGTAACCCCTTCGGACGGGTGGTTTGCAAGTAGGTGTGATATCGCGGTTGTAACCCCTTCGGACGGGTGGTTTGCAAGTAGGTGTGATATCGCGGTTGTAACCCCTTCGGACGGGTGGTTTGGCAAGTAAGTGTGATATCGCGGTTGTAACCTCTTCGGACGGGTGAGTCGGAAGTAGGTGCACGGGATACCGCGGTGATAACCCCTTCGGTCAGGTGGGTTGGCAAGTAGGGGCGCGGGATACCGCGATGGTAACCCCCTCGAACGGGTGAGTCGGAAGTAGGTGTACGGGATACGGCTGGGGAGATAACCCCTTCGGTCAGGTGGGTTTGCAAGTAGGGGCGCGGGATACCGTGATGGTAACCTCGGACGGGTGAGTCGGACAGTAGGTGTACGGGATAACCCCCTCGGTCAGCTGTACACTCAGCAATTAGAACTTGACGCTGTAGTATACTGAGATAGTTGGATTAAATGATTTGTCAATATGTGAACTGACCCCCCGACGATAGTATGCTGGTTGTTTGTCTCTGTTGATGATTATTGTCCATTACCATATTACTATACATGCGTTCCTGTGTAGCTGGTCATAGTGTAGGCTTTGTTCATGTGCCAGGCAAGGCTTAATATGAAATGAAGAGACACATATCTATCTATTATTCTGTGAAGAAGATTTATTGTAAATGCAACATGCGTCATGTCAATAGAACAATATGTACTATATCATGACATTATAATATTCAATCAAATTTAAAGCCCTTTTTTCGGATAAGATTTCAAATTTCCTCTTATTTGAATAATGGAATCGATGCAAAAATGGAACCTGTGGTGTGTTATAAATTAATTAACAAAAATATTAGATAAATTAGACAATAAAATCAACATTTTCAACTTGTGCAAAGTTTGTTAATGAATTGTACGGCTCGAAATGTTTCAAACGACGCCCACGATATTGCCCAGAGAGTTGAAGGGTGAAACGACGCCCACGATATTGCCCAGATAATTGAAGTGTGAAACGACGCCCATGATATTGCCCAGATAATTGAAGGGTGAAACGACCTCCGAGATATTGCCCAGATAATTGAAGGGTGAAACGACGCCCACGATATTGCCCAGAGAGTTGAAGTGTGAAACGACGTCCGATATATTGCCCAGAGAGTTGAAGTGTGAAACGACGTCCGATATATTGCCCAGATAGTTGAAGTGTGAAACGACGTCCGATATATTGCCCAGAGAGTTGAAGTGTGAAACGACGTCCGATATATTGCCCAGAGAGTTGAAGGGTGAAACGACCTCTGAGATATTCCCCAGAGAGTTGAAGGGTGAAACCGTTATAGAATATTCACATTCCGGTTGCCAACTAAAGTGGATGTTCTGGCGGGAAGACCTTCAACTGGAAGCTAAGCATAGAAATGAGATGTCACGCTACTATATTCACACAATATAAGTTGCTATGTTTCTTCAAATAATCATTGCATTACAAAGGATTGAAATAATTAAAAAAAAGAATTTTGTATTGGTTATGCACTTTAGTGTCCATGTTGTACAAGCTATATAGTACCTCGTCAGTACAAGCTATATAGTAGCTCGTCAGTACAGCTATATAGTACCTCGTCAGTACAAGCTATATAGTACCTCGTCAGTACAAGCTATATAGTACCTCGTCAGTACAAGCTATATAGTACCTCGTCAGTACAAGCTATATAGTACCTCGTCAGTACAAGCTATATAGTACCTCGTCAGTACAAGCTATATAGTACCTCTTCAGTACAAGCTATATAGTACCTCGTCAGTACAAGCTATATAGTACCTCGTCATTACAAGCTATATAGTACCTCGTCAGTACAAGCTATATAGTACCTCGTCAGTACAAGCTATATAGTACCTCGTCAGTACAAGCTATATAGTACCTCGTCAGTACAAGCTATATAGTACCGCGTCAGTACAAGCTATATAGTACCTCGTCAGTACAAGCTATATAGTACCTCGTCAGTACAAGCTATATAGTACCTCGTCAGTACAAGCTATATAGTACCTCTTCAGTACAAGCTATATAGTACCTCGTCAGTACAAGCTATATAGTACCTCGTCAGTACAAGCTATATAGTACCTCGTCAGTACAAGCTATATAGTACCTCTTCAGTACAAGCTATATAGTACCTCGTCAGTACAAGCTATATAGTACCTCGTCAGTACAAGCTATATAGTACCTCGTCAGTACAAGCTATATAGTACCTCGTCAGTACAAGGTATATAGTACCTCGTCAGTACAAGCTATATAGTACCTCGTCATTACAAGCTATATAGTACCTCGTCAGTACAAGCTATATAGTACCTCTTCAGTACAAGCTATATAGTACCTCGTCAGTACAAGCTATATAGTACCTCTTCAGTACAAGCTATATAGTACCTCGTCAGTACAAGCTATATAGTACCTCGTCAGTACAAGCTATATAGTACCTCGTCAGTACAAGCTATATAGTACCTCGTCAGTAAAAGCTATATAGTACCTCGTCAGTACAAGCTATATAGTACCTCGTCAGTACAAGGTATATAGTACCTCGTCAGTACAAGCTATATAGTACCTCGTCATTACAAGCTATATAGTACCTCGTCAGTACAAGCTATATAGTACCTCTTCAGTACAAGCTATATAGTACCTCGTCAGTACAAGCTATATAGTACCTCGTCAGTACAAGCTATATAGTACCTCTTCAGTACAAGCTATATAGTACCTCGTCAGTACAAGCTATATAGTACCTCGTCAGTACAAGCTATATAGTACCTCGTCAGTACAAGCTATATAGTACCTCGTCAGTACAAGCTATATAGTACCTCGTCAGTACAAGCTATATAGTACCTCGTCAGTACAAGCTATATAGTACCTCGTCAGTACAAGCTATATAGTAGCTCGTCAGTACAAGCTATATAGTACCTCGTCAGTACAAGCTATATAGTAGCTCGTCAGTACAAGCTATATAGTAGCTCGTCAGTACAAGCTATATAGTACCTCGTCAGTACAAGCTATATAGTACCTCGTCAGTACAAGCTATATAGTACCTCGTCAGTACAAGCTATACAGTACCTCGTCAGTACAAGCTATATAGTACCTCTTCAGTACAAGCTATATAGTACCTCGTCAGTACAAGCTATATAGTACCTCGTCAGTTCAAGCTATATAGTACCTCGTCAGTACAAGCTATACACTACCTCGTCAGTACAAGCTATATAGTACCTCGTCAGTACAAGCTATATAGCACCTCTTCAGTACAAGCTATATAGTACCTCGTCAGTACAAGCTATATAGTACCTCGTCAGTACAAGCTATACAGTACCTCGTCAGTACAAGCTATATAGTACCTCTTCAATACAAGCTATATAGTACCTCGTCAGTACAAGCTGGAGAACATGTTGCATTTATAGAAAGGCGATAGAAGACCAGGTCAGCTATTCGAAGGTTAATACGTTGCATAGAAAAGGTCGGATCAGCGGTTCGGCGCTCACCAAGTGGCAACGATAAATACCAGGTACCGCCACTCACCAAGTGGCTACGATAAATACAGCATACTGGCGGTCACCAAGTGGCTACGATAAATACAAGGTACCGCCAGTCACCAAGTGGCTACGATAAATAGAGTGTACCGGCGGTCACCAAGTGGCTACGATAAATAGAGTGTACCACCAGTCACCAAGTGGCTACGATAAATACAAGGTACCTCCAGTCACCAAGTGGCTACGATAAATACAGCATACCGGCGGTCACCAAGTGGCTACTATAAATACAGCGTACAGCCAGTCACCAAGTGGCTACTATAAATACAATGTACCGTCAGTCACCAGTTGGCTACGATAAATACAGCATACCGGCGGTCACCAAGTGGCTACGATAAATACAATTTACCTCTTGTCACCAAGTGGCTACGATAAATACAATTTACCTCCAGTCACGAAGTGGCTACGATAAATACAGCATACTGGCGGTCACCAAGTGGCTACGATAAATACAGCGTACAGGCGGTCACCAAGTGGCTACGATAAATACAGCGTACAGGCGGTCACCAAGTGGCTACGATAAATACAAGGTACCGCCAGTCACCAGTTGGCTACGATAAATACAGCATACAACAAGTCACCAAGTGGCTACGATAAATACAATATACCGCCAGTCACCAGTTGGCTACGATAAATACAGCGTACAACAAGTCACCAAGTGGCTACGATAAATACAGCGTACAGGCGGTCACCAAGTGGCTACGATAAATACAATGTACCGCCAGTCACCAGTTGGCTACGATAAATACAGCATACAACAAGTCACCAAGTGGCTACGATAAATACAGCGTACCGCCAGTCAGCAAGTGGCTATGATAACTACAGCGTACCGCCAGTCACCAAGTGGCTACGATAAATACAGCATACAGCCAGTCACCAAGTGGATACGATAAACACAGCGTACAACCAGTCACCAGTTGGTTACGATAAATACAAGGTACTGCCAGTCACCAAGTGGCTACGATAATTACAATGTAATTCGTCTAATGGCTACAATGCACATTATCAAATGTGTGTCATTACGATCGTAGTGATCTTTTAGAAACCATTGATAAATACCAAGTTACAATCGTGGTCATGATGGACTTGAACGCAGCATTCGATACCATCGATATCCCGATACTGATCAAAATCCTGCAGGACGATTTTGGTATTCAAAGCACTCCCTTGAAATGGATCGAGTCTTATCTCACGAACAGAACAATGAAAGTCATGCTCGAACAGTCAGCATCTGAAACTGAGCCATTGAGGTTCGGTGTTCCACAGTGTTCGTGTGCTGGACCGGTGATCTTGAACCTGTACATATCAGCCCTGAATCGCGTGGTGCAGATATATCCAGCCGATCTGTATGGATATGCAGACGATCATAAGATTCAAAATTCAAGCAAGCAATTCCCTAAACGAGGCAATTGTTCTACGACAACTTGACAGTTGCCTCAATGAAATAATAACATGGATGACAACTTTCAAACTGAATATGAATAATTCAAAAATTGAAGTAATCATTTATGGAACTAGGCAACAATTATCAAAATTAAACATTTCTAGTGTCAACGTTGGCGGTTGTGAGGTAAAATGCGTTGATCATGTCAGAGATATGTATGTTCACATGTCCAATACACTCGACTTCGACCATCACATCCAAAAAAGTGTCATATAGCACGTGTGCAGTTACGAAATCTATACCTATACATCTCACAAAAAAGTCTACTGAATCATTAGTTGGTTCATTCGTACATCGACTTCTGCAACGGTCTGTTTACCGACATTCCAGCCTACCAAGTCGACAAACTACAGCGAGTCCAAAATCATGCCGCTAGAGTTGTCCTTAATGCCTCGTTTGAACAACCAAGTGTGGAACTTCTGAAAGAACTCCACTGGCTTCCAGTTAAAGCCAGACTCATTTTCAAAGTTCTAGTGATATGGTATTCCGTGTCAATAATGGAACAGCTCCAGTATATCTGGGAGAAATGGTTGTACCCATTCGAGGAAGGTACAGACTAAGATCACAAAGTGACACTAACATTAACATCCCAACACGACGAACAAAATTAGCCGATAGATATATGGCCGTCGTTGGACCCAAATTGTGGAACGATCTACCTAGTTATCTGAAAAACATTGAGTCGGAGGCCAGTTTCCGATCAAAACTGAAAACCCATCTGTTTAGGCAATTTTATGAACGATACGTTTTGTGCTCTTTGTACAAAAATAACATATGTGATGATATAAAACAGTTTAAATACAATATTTGTGTTCAATAAGATCAAAGATCGACTTTATAAGTATTGGATTGACGAGTGAAGTGTTGTATGGGCATTCTCTTGGGTTCGAGCTCTGTCGTGTGGTGATGGGCGGATCACTGTACCGGCCCATTCACTGTACTGGCCACATCACGGTTGTCATTCTTACGGCTGTGTTTGGATCTATGGTTCATATTGCCACTGTTATCGCTAATCCAATCACTCACTTATATACTGTAATGGTGTAGATATCATGATAAAATATGTTCTTATCCAATTACTAGAATCCTAGTTATATCTATATATGTATACATTTTTATTTATATTTCCATATATTATTGTCATGGATAAATGTTTAAAATTGCATCTGTAATTGTGAAGCTCAATAGAATAATATTTAATGTTTGCGCTATATAAATGCTATGTATTTGTATTTATTACCGCGTATCCATGATTCGCATTTATTCAACTGGCCTTACTTATTTACAAGACATGTAATCCTCTTATGTTACATTGACTGCTATGTTTTGCAGATGAGATTTGTCAGTTCAATCTTCATTTAGCAGTTATATAAAGCATGTCGAGTAAGTGTATCTCTTTGATAAATATTATTTTATTGTTGAAGAAAATCAATCGGCGAGTCTAATTTCAAATGATTGTTTGTTCGTTCTGTTATGGATTACAGTCACACGTAACAGCTTCGGTCTCTTGGCGACACTTCCCCGTATGCGTGCCCCCTCCCCTTGCGGTCACACGCAACAGCTTCGGTCTCTTGGCGACTATTCCCCGTGTGCGTGCCCCCTCCCCTTGCGGTCACACGTAACAGCTTCGGTCTCTTGGCGACTCTTGCCCGTGTGCGTGTCCCCTCCCCTTGCGGTCACACGTAACAGCTTCGGTCTCTTGGCGACCCTTCCCCGTATGATTGCCCCCTCCCCCTTGCGGTCACACGCAACAGCTTCGGTCTCTTGGCGACTATTCCCCGTGTGCATGCCCCCTCCCCTTGCGGTCACACGTAACAGCTTTGTATGGTTGTTGAACACAGTGTATGTGTGTAGCTATGTATAGTTGTTGTACACAGTGTATGTGTGTAGCTATGTATGGTTGTTGTACACAGTGTATGTGTATAGCTATGTATGGTTGTTGTACACAGTGTATGTGTGTAGCTAGCTATGTATGGTTGTTGTACACAGTGTATGTGTGTAGCTAGCTATGTATGGTTGTTGTACACAGTGTATGTGTGTAGCTAGCTATGTATGGTTGTTGTACACAGTGTATGTGTGTAGCTATGGATGGTTGTTTCACACAGTGTATGTGTGTAGCTATGTATGGTTGCTATACACAGTGTATGTGTGTAGCTATGTATGGTTGTTGTACACAGTGTATGTGTGTAGCTATGTATGGTTGTTGAACACAGTGTATGTGTTTAGCTATGTATGGTTGCTGTACACAGTGTATGTGTGTAGCTAGCTATGTATGGTTGTTGTACACAGTGTATGTGTGTAGCTATGTATGGTTGTTGTACACAGTGTATGTGTGTAGCTATGTATGGTTGTTGTACACAGTGTATGTGTGTAGCTATGTATTGTTGTTGTACACAGTGTATGTGTGTAGCTAGCTATGTATGGTTGTTGTACACAGTGTATGTGTGTAGCTATGTATGGTTGTTGTACACAGTGTATGAGTGTAGCTATGTATGGTTGTTGTACACAGTGTATGTGTGTAGCTAGCTATGTATGGTTGTTGAACACAGTGTATGTGTGTAGCTAGCTATGTATGGTTGTTGTACACAGTGTATGTGTGTAGCTAGCTATGTATGGTTGTTGAACACAGTGTATGTGTGTAGCTAGCTATGTATGGTTGTTGTACACAGTGTATGTGTGTAGCTAGCTATGCATAGTTGTTGTACACAGTGTATTTGTGTAGCTAGCTATGTATGGTTGTTGAACACAGTGTATGTGTGTAGCTAGCTATGTATGGTTGTTGTACACAGTGTATGTGTGTAGCTATGTATGGTTGTTGTACACAGTGTATGTGTGTAGCTATGTATGGTTGTTGTACACAGTGTATGTGTGTAGCTATATATGGTTGTTGTACACAGTGTATGTGTGTAGCTATGTATGGTTGCTGTACACAGTGTATGTGTGTAGCTATGGATGGTTGTTGTACACAGTGTATGTGTGTAGCTATATATGGTTGTTGTACACAGTATATGTGTGTAGCTATGTATGGTTGCTGTACACAGTGTATGTGTGTAGCTATGTATGGTTGTTGTACACAGTGTATGAGTGTAGCTATGTATGGTTGCTGTACACAGTGTATGTGTGTAGCTAGCTATGTATGGTTGTTGTACACAGTGTATGTGTGTAGCTATGTATGGTTGTTGTACACAGTGTATGTGTGTAGCTATGTATGGTTGTTGTACACAGTGTATGTATGTAGCTAGCTATGTATGGTTGTTGTACACAGTGTATGAGTGTAGCTATGTATGGTTGTTGTGCACAGTGTATGTGTGTAGCTATGTATAGTTGTTGTACACAGTGTATGTGTGTAGCTATGGATGGTTGTTGAACACAGTGTATGTGTGTAGCTAGCTATGTATGGTTGTTGTGCACAGTGTATGTGTGTAGCTATGTATGGTTGTTGTACACAGTGTATGTATGTAGCTATGTATGGTTGTTGTACACAGTGTATGTGTGTAGCTATGTATGGTTGTTGTACACTGTATGTGTGTAGCTATGTATGGTTGTTGTACACAGTGTATGTGTGTAGCTATGTATGGTTGTTGTACACAGTGTATGTGTGTAGCTATGGATTGTTGCTGAACGCAGTGTATGTGTGTAGCTACATGCATTGTGATAGTTACCTGCTCTTCGTGTGTGTTTTACGTTTATTTATCGTCGCTACCGGTTGCCCATATGAGCGACGCCTCCCCAAGAGACCTTCAACATATATATAAGACTTTATTTTACGAGAGGCCTTCAGCATATATATAAGACTTTATTTTACGAGAGCACGCATTAAACTAAGGTTGGTTTAAACTTTTAACAAAGGTTAATCTACCATGAGGCCTTCAAAATATAACAAAATATAAACACATTTATAGCCATCAAAATTAAGATACAATTTACAGAGTAGTTTAAATAATATTGTGTTATCCCTTGTTTTCTATTGTTGAATAGAAGTACATGATGATCATTCGAGCAATAACTATTAATATTTCATATAAATTAGTTAATTGTTCGTTCTCATACTTTATATATACACATCAAATGCAATCAAAAGATAGGACTATAAGTGAAAACCTGCACATTGGAATTATATAGTAATACTAAACTTGAAAATTAGAGAAACTATATATAGTATGTTATGGAATATGATGATATATGAACTTGTCTAGCAGAGTAGAAAAGGGGAAATGAGACAATTAATGATAATAAATCTATATAACAATGTGTAGATGTGAATGATATGGAATCTTCAAAATATGTATGAACTCAAGACAACAATTCGCAGAATCTAGCAAATAAATTATAGCAATGGCAATACATGTGATAAAACTGCTCTAACTTGATGGAGCCTTGAACCACCATCGTGGTATGTATTTGGTGTCATTCCTTATAACGGAATGGGTGCAAGTCCCACTTGAACCACCATCGTGGTATGTATTTGGTGTCATTCCTTATAACGGAATGGATGCAAGTTGGAGCCCCACTTGAACCACCATCATGGTATGTATTTGGTGGCATTCCTTATAACGGAATGGGTGCAAGTCCCACTAGAAGCACTGTTGTGGAGTTCCTGAGCAAACACACTTAACTCCACATTGCCTCTTCTCTCTCCCTCACGCCGAGGTATTGAAAGCAATACAACTAAAGCCATAAGAACTTCGTAATCGAGCTAAACTAATTCTTAATGTCATCGTGAACAATGTTTGAACATGCTATGCGACTATTAGCTCACACATGATGAAATCGTCTGCTACGCCTCTCTATAGGGAACGCGCATTTATCATTGATCTCTATATTCCAAGACCTAGATGTGAAATGTACAAGAACTCTTTAGAATACTCTGGTCCAAAGATATGGAATTGTCTGCCATTGGAAATTAAGACGTCCATATCTTTAAATATGTTGAAGACAAAATGTAAATTATGGATACAACAACTTTTTGATCTGTATACAGTATAACGTTATATATATAATGATTGTCATTCAATATGCTTATGCCGTTTTGTATTTCGATAACATTACCTGATTTGTACAGCATTATACATGTATATTGCATGGTGTAACTGTACAACATTATGCATGTATATTGCACTGAACCACTGTTGGTTCCATGCTCATTGAAAACAACCAACCACTGTTGGTTCCATGCTCATAGAAAACAACCAATCACTGTTGGTTCCATGCTCATAGAAAACAACCAACCACTGTTGGTTCCATGCTCATAGAAAACAACCAACCACTGTTGGTTCCATGCTCATAGAAAACAACCAACCACTGTTGGTTCCATGCTCATAGAAAACAACCAATCACTGTTGGGTTCATGCTTATAGAAAACAACCAACCACTGTTGGGTTCATGCTCATAGAAAACAACCAACCATTGTTGGTTCCATGCTCATAGAAAACAACCAACCACTGTTGGTTCCATGCTCATAGAAAACAACCACGTGAATCATGACGTCTCCTGCAAATATTGACTGACTCGGCATGAACCAGAAGCCTCATATATTATTAACTAAACTAACGAATATTAATGTCTTTTGTTTATTTTAATTAGGCTATTTTGTACCTGTCAAGAAATAAGATAACTATGAACATTCGAAATCCGTGTTCGAAAATCAGACTAAAAAAATACAACAATATAATTGCCATGAGGTTGTATTAGGAAGAATCATAAGTTGATTGTATCCAAAATTCAAAATTTCATAGTTATGTAAAAGAGAGAAGTTTCAGTACATTCATCGTTATATATACATGCATGGATCTACTAACATTTGACAGTTAAATGATCTACTAACATTTGACAGTTAAATGATCTACTAACATTTGACAGTTAAATGATCTACTAACATTTGACAGTTAAATGATCTACTAACATTTGACAGTTAAATGATCTACTAACATTTGACAGTTAAATGATCTACTAACATTTGACAGTTAAATGATCTACTAACATTTGACAGTTAAATGATCTATTAACATTTGACATTTAAATGATCTACTAACATTTGACATTTAAGTGATCTACTAACATTTAACAGTTAATTGATCTACTAACATTTGACAGTTAAATGATCTACTAACATTTGACATTTAAATGATCTACTAACATTTGACATTTAAGTGATCTACTAACATTTGACAGTTAAGTGATCTACAAACATTTGAAATATTCACTTAAAGGTGCCTTCATGTTCCGACTGAGTGTTACAGGTTCTACACAAGTTGCTATCGTACAATTATATTCGTTATACAATCAGTATTAAACACGTTTGTAAGTAAAGAAACCCATCCACTGCAACATTGTACTGTAACATTGTACTGTACCATTGTACTGTAACATTGTACTGTAACAGTGTACTGTAACATTGTACTGTAACATTGTACTGTACCATTGTACTGTAACATTGTACTGTAACATTGTACTGTAACATTGTACTGTAACAGTGTACTGTAACAGTGTACTGTAACATTGTACTGTAACAGTGTACTGTAACATTGTACTGTAACATTGTACTGTAACAGTGTACTGTAACATTGTACTGTACCATTGTACTGTAACATTGTACTGTAACAGTGTACTGTAACATTGTACTGTAACAGTGTACTGTAACATTGTACTGTAACATTGTACTGTAACAGTGTACTGTAACATTGTACTGTAACATTGTACTGTAACAGTGTACTGTAACATTGTACTGTAACATTGTACTGTAACAGTGTACTGTAACATTGTACTGTAACATTGTACTGTAACATTGTACTGTAACAGTGTACTGTAACATTGTACTTGAACAATATATAATTTCATTTACATTTTCCTCGTAGCTTCAAGTATCAGTAGCAAAATCATAACATCAACGTAATGAATGTACGCACATCACTTTTAACATGTTTTATTCATATTTCTGGACTCTCTAATATAGTGTAATGTAATATTATTGTTTTTACCAGGAATACATCTTGAAGGTTACAACATTCTTAAGATGTTTTGTGAATATAGCACCAACTTATATTATAGGTAGTGCTCACGCTGTATTTCGATTAGTTGTGGGCTGTCACATGACAAGTCAACGACTTGGTATAATGACGAGAGAACTCGTGAGCCTCGTCTTGACGAATCTTTTCAGGCGGCGTCGCTCATATGGGCAACCGATAGCGACGATAAATAAATGTAAAACACGCTCGTCTTGGTGAAGTCACTATTTTTTTTATTGAAATTATGTAAATATTTCACAACACACAATACGTATGGCTTCCATGCCAGTATTTCGTTTGAGATAATTAATGGCGTTGCTTTAACTTTGTTGGTGCATTGCTATCGAGTCAGTGGTTAAATGTGCTATACAATAAAACAATTGTAAACTTATGTTTTGGTGGATGTTTGGTTTTGTTGACCTGTCTGCATGTAATAATTATATAGACCTTTGATGGGCTCGGACTGTACAGCGTGATGAGGTCAATATTGCTTTCATGCAGGCCAACAAAACACCAGCTTCAAAATAAGTCTATAAATATATAGTATTACATGTACATGAATATCGTTTGATGTAATTAAATCACGAGGGGTACGATCGCACACGTGGTATAATTATTAGCACCCGAACGACCTAAATGTATTATTTTATATTAATTAGGTATAATTATTAAACAACATTTGACAATGAAACAAAAATCAAGAACAATATTTAATTTAGCAAACAATGTCTGCATAACACATATGCATGACGTTTACCGGAAATGTTCATGATGCTTAGCCCATTTTTTATATGGCGATTGGGTATTTATATGACGCTTTGTGGTTTTGAGTTTAAAACTGTTAGAAGAATTTTGTATGATGCTTTGCGGCCTTAATATGCATAGCGGATTTTGTATGACGTTTTGCGGCCTTAATATGCATAGCGGATTTTGTATGACGTTTTGCGGCCTTAATATGCTTAGCGGATTTTGTATGACGTTTAGCGGTCTTAAGACGTTTATTGGAGTTTATGCCAAAATGCAAGTTTCATAATCAACACATTGACAATGAAGCATAAATCAAGAACAATATTTAATTTAGCAAACAATGTCTGCATACAAATATGTATTACGTTTACCGGAAATGTTCAAGACAAGTAGCGAATGTTTTATATGTCGTATTGCGTATTTATTCTGACGTTTAGTGATTTCGAGTTTAAGACGTTTATAAGAATTGTATATGACGTTTAGCAGACCAGAGCCACCAGGTTGTAAAACAGTGTATCAGCCTGGAGCCTGGCCTACAAGGATGGGATTCGGGAAGTACATAAGAGGTATCCCATAAGTCAGAAATGGCTGGCCCTTTCAATTGAGGTGACACTATAATAAACAAACACTTTTACGTTTAATAAAATAACTATGATAGAGATAACGCTAAATCAAATATGTGTATTCGCCCGTAATGAGTTAATAATACATACATATATAGATATATCAGTTAATAATACATACATATATATATATATATCAGTTAATAATACATACATATACAGATATATCAGTTAATAATACATACACATATAGATATATCAGTTAATAATACATACATATATAGATATATCAGTTAATAATACATACATATATAGATATATCAGTTAATAATACATACATATATAGATATATCAGTTAATAATACATACATATATAGATATATCAGTTAATAATACATACATATATAGATATATCAGTTAATAATACATACATATATATATATATATATCAGTTAATAATACATACATATACAGATATATCAGTTAATAATACATACATATACAGATATATCAGTTAATAATACATACACATATAGATATATCAGTTAATAATACATACATATATAGATATATCAGTTAATAATACATACATATATAGATATATCAGTTAATAATACATACATATATAGATATATCAGTTAGTTTATACAAATTTATTTTAGCTCGATTGCGAAACAAGTTATTTCAACTTATATAAATCACTCTCGAGACCTCATTCCTGATGGAAACCATCGCCACGAGGGAGATATATCAGTTAATAATACATACATATATAGATATATCAGTTAATAATACATACATATATAGATATATCAGTTAATAATACATACATATATAGATATATCAGTTAATAATACATACATATATAGATATATCAGTTTTACTATTCACCTCCCAGATATTATTGACCGGTAAATATTTTCTGTAATAATGACTGCGTTTGATCTGAATCAGTAAACGCTCATTTTTATATTGCTAAAACAAAGCACCTCACTTAATAAGTAGAAGGTTGTATGTGTATGCTAATTGCCAATATATTATGCATGGGAATGTATGTCATAGGAACAGCATCATCTTCATAATCTCAACATAGTCAGCGGTTGAAGGCCACTAGAAGAGTATACTCACAAATAGTGTTTAAAATACTGCACATGCGCGTCAAGGGTACTGCGCAACTAAGCGTCCCTATTTTACAGGTGATTAAAGGATAATACAATCTGTGTCGGCTAGAATGTTATTGAGTTAACGTAAGCTGCTTTGTGAAGATCACCAACTCCGTTATGTTGAATCAAGTGTTCTTCCAAATATCAATAATAATGCTGACCATGCGAGTGTTATCTCACATCAGCAGTGTCACAATTCTACCACTGTATTCAATTAGCAATGGCCAGAGAGGCATGGAAAGCTCATTGACAAGTGTTTGACAAGAAACAATCAAATAAATTATATTAATATGCATTCTTGATTAATTAAGAGAATATGTAAAGTGCGTAGTTGGGAGTTGATTCTATCACACAAAGCACACTCGCGTGATTGCGTTTCTCTCTAGACTTTATCCTGAACACATGTTCCTAGAACTGTTTTGCTTTGCGAACGAACGAACTTTGTCAATAGTTGACATTACGTAATAGATTTAGCTAGGACAGGAACTCGGACGTCGTGCACTACGAGTGTGGTAGTTGATTTTAAAGCACTTGTCCCGAACCGTTTTTAAGTTCGAATCTCACCGGGAATTAATTCATATGACGAATCTATCAAGTTTACTTGCGGAAGGTAAATGGTTATACACGTGTACCTTCCCAACACATACATACTGTTTGGATTAGGTAACGTAACCGTGTCAGATTATACATGTATGAGTTACTCTTGGTTGTGTGTACGTTTGGTACTTACACGTGTAGAGCAATCTTACAACACACAATGTCACACCAAGCAAGGACCAATGTCACACCAAGCAAGGACCAATGTCACACCAAGCAAGGACCAATGTCACACCAAGCAAGGACCAATGTCACACCAAGCAAGGACCATTGTCACACCAAGCAAGGACCAATGTCACACCAAGCAAGGACCAATGTCACACCAAGCAAGGACCAATGTCACACCAAGCAAGGACCAATGACACACCAAGCAAGGACCAATGTCACACCAAGCAAGGACCAATGTCACACCAAGCAAGGACCAATGTCACACCAAGCAAGGACCAATGTCACACCAAGCAAGGACCAATGTCACACCAAGCAAGGACCAATGTCACACCAAGCAAGGACCAATGTCACACCAAGCAAGGACCAATGTCACACCAAGCAAGGACCAATGACACACCAAGCAAGGACAAATGTCACACCAAGCAAGGACCAATGTCACACCAAGCAAGGACCAATGTCACACCAAGCAAGGACCAATGTCACACCAAGCAAGGACCAATGTCACACCAAGCAAGGACCAATGTCACACCAAGCAAGGACCAATGTCACACCAAACAAGGACCATTGTCACACCAAGCAAGGACCAATGTCATACCAAGCAAGGATTTAGGCCTATTCTAGCTTATGAGGAACACAAACCATACGTATCCATGGTAACACGCGCAACCAGGATCTAACCAGGTTGCTTGCATATACAGCCAGAACAAGCACACGCTGGTTCCGGCCGCTAACTCTTCCCCCCTTATTACATCAAAACCGCACATTCTGTTCTACACTTCAAAGCTTTATATATCAGGTGGTGCAAAGAACAGACCTAATAAACTGATAATATACAATTATACATGGATATAAGTATTAGTTCTTGCAGCTTATATCTTATTTCCAATGAAAGTTTTACTGTTTACATGTTTCATTATGCTATTTCATGTTTTAATTTGTTGAGGGCCTCATGGTAGATTGACTTAATTGTTCAAATGAGTTCTCTTGTTAAATAAAGTCTTTATTATTATTATTATGCTCATTCCTTAGCTTCGGTGGCAGTCAGAGGGACCGGGAAGCAGGCTAGAGCAACCCCACAGTTTCAATTAATTGAGACATCATGGACAATAGTTGACAGTACAGACGACACTACACAGTACAGACGACACTACACATTACACTACACAATACACGCGACACTACACAGTACAGACGACACTACACAGTACAGACGATAATACACAGTACACTACACAGTACAGACGACACTACACAGTACAGCCGACACTACACATTACACTACACAGTACAGACGACACTACACAGTACAGACGACACTACACAGTACAGACGATAATACACAGTACAGACGACACTACACAGTACAGACGACACTACACAGTACAGCCGACACTACACATTACACTACACAGTACAGACGACACTACACAGTACAGACGACACTACATAGTACATACGACACTACACATTACACACGACACTACACAGTACAGACGACACTACACAGTACAGACGACACTACACATTACACACGACATTACACAGTACAGACGACACTACACAGTACAGACGACACTACACAGTACAGACGACACTACACAGTACAGACGACACTACACAGTACACACGACACTACACAGTACACACGACACTACACAGTACAGACGACACTACACATTACACTACACAGTACACGCGGCACTACACATTATACTACACAGTACACGCGGCACTACACATTATACTACACAGTACAGACGACACTACACATTACACTACACAGTACACGCGACACTACACAGTACAGACGACACTACACATTACACTACACAGTACACGCGACACTACACAGTACAGCCGACACTACACATTACACTACACAGTACAGACGACACTACACAGTACAGACGACACTACACATTACACTACACAATACACTCGACACTACACAGTACAGACGACACTACACAGTACAGACGACACTACACAGTACAGACGACACTACGCAGTACAGACGACACTACACAGTACAGACGACACTACACATTACACTACACAGTACAGACGACACTACACAGTACAGACGACACTACACATTACACACGACACTACACAGTACAGACGACACTACACAGTACAGACGACACTACACATTACACACGACACTACACAGTACAGACGACACTACACAGTACAGACGACACTACACAGTACACACGACACTACACAGTACAGACGACACTACACATTACACACGACACTACACAGTACAGACGACACTACACAGTACAGACGACACTACACATTACACACGACACTACACAGTACAGACGACACTACACAGTACAGACGACACTACACAGTACAGACGACACTACACAGTACAGACGACACTACACAGTACGACACTACACAGTACACACGACACTACACAGTACACACGACACTACACAGTACAGACGACACTACACATTACACTACACAGTACACGCGGCACTACACATTATACTACACAGTACACGCGGCACTACACATTATACTACACAGTACACGCGGCACTACACATTATACTACACAGTACACGCGGCACTACACAGTACAGACGACACTACACATTACACTACACAGTACACGCGACACTACACAGTACAGACGACACTACACATTACACTACACAGTACACGCGACACTACACAGTACAGACGACACTACACAGTACAGACGACACTACACATTACACTACACAGTACAGACGACACTACGCAGTACAGACGACACTACACATTACACTACACAGTACAGACGACACTACACATTACACACGACACATTACTGTATGCTATTCAATGAAATATAGAACATGATCAGTGAAATAAAATGTGTTATTGCACGTTCCACTTTCTAGGTAGCGTCACTCGTCATAATAATACTATCAATGTTCATTCGGGGAAATATAATTCGGGGAACTATAATTCGATAATACACTGAAACAAACAACTATCCTCATATTACTGCGCACTGCTCAACGCTGTATGTTGAAATGTTATCAAAGCGAACCTTTTCTGACTCAAGCTGGCTGTGACGTCATTTATTACGTGTTTTATGACGTCATTTACAGTTGTTTTTAAGGAATGAATCGTGAGTTAAGAGTTTCCATTTGGTATGAACTACATTGGGTGTGCTTAATGTTCACGTACAGGCCGAGCCGAAGGCCTCCACGTGAACTTTAAGCACACCCAATGTAGTTCATACCCAAATAGAAACTATTCACTCGCGATTCATTACTTATATTTACATTAATTATTCTGTTCAGTGAGACAAAGAAAACATATCACACTTTCCAATTAAAATATATTTCGGTCAAATTTGCGACCGTGTGGCGGGGATCTGATGACTATATCATCGGTGGAACAGCGTAAACTGTAAGACACGCCTTTTCTCGCGACTAATGATGCCTAACACTGCGAATGCGCATGCCCATACCATCGAGTGCATACTTCATCTGCTTACCATTAGTTGGAAACCATCATACGATCAGGATACATGTTCATCGAAGGAAATACAATAGCGATGTAAATATATAACAGTGAATAATTCTATTCAACAGCTTCGGGAGTATCAGATAAACCCAGGCCCAGATATATAATATCTCTAAACCCAGTCCCAGATATATTAATTCTAATACAATATCTCTAAACCCAAGAATATTAATTCTAATATAATATCTCTAAACCCGGGCCCAGCCATATTAATTCTAATATAATATCTCTAAATCCAGGCCCAGCTATATTACTTCTAATATAATATCTCTAAACCCGGGCCCAGCTATATTAATTCTAATATAATATCTCTAAACCCGGGGCCAGCTATATTACTTCTAATATAATATCTCTAAACCCGGGCCCAGCTATATTAATTCTAATATAATATATCTAAGACTCATATTTCCATAATAAGAAATAGGCACTACCATTCAACGTTGAAAACCAAGAGTGAACACTAGATGAAATACATTTCTATCTTACATTAATTGTGGGCTCAATACTTGGATATGGATGCGAAATCTGGGGATTTGGCAAAGCAAAAGAAATAGAGAGGATTCATCTAAAATTTTGTAAAAGCATTCTATGTGTTAAATCTTCTACCTGCAGCGTGGGTGTTTATGGTGAACTCGGCCGTTTTCCTCTGTACATTAATCGTTTTACACGTATTATCAAATATTGGAGCAAAGTTGTGCACAGCGACAATATTATTATTCAGTCCTTGTATACTGATATGTTATCGCAGTGTAGTAGAGGCGTTAATAACTGGGTTCATAATGTGAAATGTCTACTTGATAGCTATGGTTATACATATGTGTTCGACAATCCGAGCGTAGTAGATTTAAATAAGTTTTACATGCTTTTCAAAGAAAGGGTTTTAGACGTGTATAAGCAGTCATGGTGTAATGGCGTTGAAAATAGCGGATCTTTATATATGTTTAAACTTTTCAAATTTACTGTTTCACTAGAGCCGTATCTAAATGATTTACAATCAAAATATAGAATTGCCTTATCTAAATTTAGGCTTTCTTCGCATAAATTACGTATTGAAACGGGCCGCTATGGAGCAAATCGTGTCGCGCGGGAATTGCGTTATTGTTTATACTGTGGGTCAAATGATGTAGAGGATGAATACCACTTTGTTCTGATTTGTTCAGCTTACACTAACATTAGAAAGAAATATATTAAAAAGTACTACTACAATAGACCTAGTGTTTTCAAATTTGTAACTTTAATGCAATCTCACAACAATAATGTTATAGCAAAATTAGGAAAATATCTGTATGAAGCATTTACACTCAGACGCGCGTGGTTCAATTCCATCGTATATGTAACATGATATTTGTTATAATAATTTTTAATTTTATATAGTACCACTTAAACTGAGTTCAACCTCCTTTATTTAGATATGTACAAGATACTTAAATCGGATTTCATATTTTCGTATTTATATACCTAAGCAACCTGTATTGAATGCAATATCCGAAAATAATGAGACTGTTAATTATATGTTTTATATCATTTATATATATAGTAGGTATTGTCAATAAGGTATATACTTTTCTGATATTGACATAATTTTCACGTGAATGATTTTATGTATATATATGTTGTACAATGATGAACTTTTTAGTTCAAATTGGAAAATAAAGTTTCTTCTTCTTCTTCTTCTATTAAATAACACATTATATTCTCTATAATTAGTGGTATTTGAATCCCTGCTAAAGTTACACATAACCGTATGTGCCTCACTAATACATGACTGTAGCAAAATAATAATTACATCTTCTGCTCGAAATCCAGAACAGAAAGAATTATTTCCGAGAAGAGAAATTGAACTACCAGACTTACTCCTTAGAATTACTTCAGAAATTAGAATGGCTCAATCGCACGGGGCTATGGACGAGACATAATTTCTTGCATTTCATCGATAATTAAAAATCCCTTTATAAATTGCATTATTTCATAGATCGTCTGTATATTGTGATCGATCGGATGTCGTGAACAAGTCCAAACGGTGACATCGTGTAATGTCAATCAACTGTGAGAAATTATCGGTCCAAACAAAACTATTTCCTGTAATTGTAATTTGGAATATTGATTAGCAGGTTTTATGTTATTTTTCATGTTTATGTTGGGTACTCATGTCAAGTACATGTTAGCAATAGGCTTTACCCGTATTAATATATCATTTCAAAATATAAACGTTACTGTAGCTTCAATGTCAAGTTCATTATTAACCCATTCAACACCAAGTAACTCACATGGACTGGTCCATGATATTCATAAACCAATAAATGAATCAGAAAATCACATTTGGACAAGTTCATTTATCAAAATGGGTAATTATGTCTAAAAATAGTCATATCACTGGCAATAAGTGCAGATCCTGATGAGACGGCTCGTCACGAGCCGGCTCATCTGGATCTACACTTTTTGTAAGCCTATTTAGAGGTGTGTGGTGTTGAAAGGGTTAATAAACACGTGGAAACAAATCAACATTATAAATGCCTGGTGTTAACAGCAATATCAATGGAATAACATAGCCCCTGGCTGTCTGGAAATTATCTATTTTCAAATATTTTATTATACCACGTAGACAAATTGATATTAATATATCCCCAACCAGCCATAAAGACAGTTTACTACACAATATAACAGGGCCTCGGAGAGCTTGTTTAGACATGAGTGGCCGGCACTAGCCGTATGCGATATAGAGAAGGATACATCACGTGGTCGGGGCATAGTTAATATACTACAGCTACTACTATAACTAATAATAATAATAATAATAATAATAAATACTTTATTTAACGAGGAAACGTATTTGACAATGATAATCTACCATAGGGCCCTCCGTGTGTATACGTAATACAAGCTGTAACAATACAGATGCTATTTGAATCATGGTAGAATGACTTCATTGTTCAAATGAGTTCTCCGGTTAAATAAAATCTTTATTATTATTATTATTATTATTATATATTCATTGGTGATTGGTGCATCGCTATGATACACCACCAACCCCAGCCCCTTTCATTTTTGAGAATATAAATTTATTTTAGCTCGATTGCGAAACAAGTTCTTACAACATTAGATTAATCGCTCTAGAGACCTCATCCCTGGTGGAATCCATCGACACGAGGGAGAGAGGAGGCAATGTGGAACTTAAATGCCTTGCCCAAGGGCACACACTGTGCGCGAACGCCGGGCCTTTCTCATCTGACGACTTCCGTATTTAAAAATGCCCGTTTTATAACACATGGTTTTATTTTGAAACATATATTTTATGTATCTTGTGTCACTACTCCTGGGTGTTGTGTTTGTACTCAGAATATCAAAGAGTAATATTTCTGGTACTCGAGTACACGTAATGGTATCCGATCGAGAAATTGAGGCCCCGACGTAGGGCTTTAAATACAATGGTCAGGGAATTGAGGCCCCGACGTAGGGTTTTAAATACAATGGTCATGGAATTGAGGCCCCGACGTAGGGTTTGAAATACAATGGTCAGGGAATTGAGGCCCCGACGTAGGGCTTAAAATACAATGGTCAGGGAATTGAGGCCCCGACGTAGGGTTTTAAATACAATGGTCAAGGAATTGAGGCCCCGACGTAGGATTTTAAATACAATGGTCAGGGAATCGAGGCCCCGACGTAAGGTTTTAAATACAATGGTCAGGGAATTGAGGCCCCGACGTAAGGTTTTAAATACAATGGTCAGGGAATTGAGGCCCCGACGTAGGGTTTAAAATACAATGGTCAGGGAATTGAGACCCCAGCGTAGGGTTTAAAATACAATGGTCAGGGAATTGAGGCCCCAACGTAAGGCTTAACATACAATGGTCAGGAAATTGAGGCCGATACGTAGTGTGTTAAAATACAATGGTCAGGGAATTGAAGAGTGACGTTGTGACATTGCTGTGAATACCGAGTTCCCATGTCAAACTAACAACCTCTTTGTAATATTGCTGTGAATACCGAGTTTCCCATGTCAAACTAACAACCTCTTTGTGACATTGTCGTTGTGACATTGCTGTGAATACCGAGTTTCCCATGTCAAACTAACAACCTCTTTGTGACATTGCTGTGAATACCGAGTTTCCCATGTCAAACTAACAACCTCTTTGTGACATTGTTGTGAATACCGAGTTTCCCATGTCAAACTAACAACCTCTTTGTGACATTGTTGTGAATACCGAGTTTCCCATGTCAAACTAACAACCTCTTTGTAACATTGCTGTGAATACCGAGCTTCCCATGTCAAACTAACAACCTCTTGTGACATTGTTGTGAATACCGAGTTTCCCATGTCAAACTAACAACCTATTTGCGACATTTCTGTGAATACCAAGTTTCCCATGTCAAACTAACAACCTCTTTGTAACATTTCTGTGAATACCGAGTTTCCCATGTCAAACTAACAACCTCTTTGTGACATTGTTGTGAATACCGAGTTTCCCATGTCAAACTAACAACCTCTTTGTGACATTGTTGTGAATACCGAGTTTCCCATGTCAAACTAATAACCTCTTTGTGACATTGCTGTGAATACTGACCTTTCCATGTCAAATTAACAACCTCTTTGTGACATTGCTGTGAATACTGAGCTTCCCATGTCAAACTAACAACCTCTTTGTGACATTGCTGTGAATACTGAGTTTCCCATGTCAAACTAACAACCTCTTTGTGACATTGCTGTGAATACTGAGCTTCCCATGTCAAACTAACAACCTCTTTGTGACATTGTTGTGAATACCGAGCTTCCCATGTCAAATTAACAACCTCTTTGTGACATTGCTGTGAATACTCAGTTTCCCATGTCAAACTAACAACCTCTTTGTGACATTGTTGTGAATACCGAGCTTACCATGTCAAACTAACAACATCTTTGTGACATTGTTGTGAATACCGAGTTTCCCATGTCAAACTAATAACCTCTTTGTGACATTGCTGTGAATACTCAGTTTCCCATGTCAAACTAACAACCTCTTTGTGACATTGCTGTGAATACTGAGTTTCCCATGTCAAACTAACAACCTCTTTGTGACATTGCTGTGAATACTGAGTTTCCCATGTCAAACTAACAACCTCTTTGTGACATTGCTGTGAATACTGAGCTTCCCATGTCAAACTAACAACCTCTTTGTGACATTGCTGTGAATACTGAGTTTCCCATGTCAAACTAACAACCTCTTTGTGACATTGCTGTGAATACCGAGCTCCATGTCAAACTAACAACTCTTTGTGACATTGTGTGAATACGAGTTCCCATGTCAAACTAACAACCTCTTTGTGACATTGCTGTGAATACGACTTCCATGTCAAATTAACAACCTCTTTGTGACATTGTGTGAATACTGAGTTTCCCATGTCAAACTAACAACCTCTTTGTGACATTGTGTGAATACTAGTTCCCATGTCAAACTAACAACCTCTTTGTGACATTGCTGTGAATACTGAGTTTCCCATGTCAAACTAACAACCTCTTTGTGACATTGCTGTGAATACTCAGTTTCCCATGTCAAACTAACAACCTCTTTGTGACATTGCTGTGAATACTCAGTTTCCCTGTCAAACTAACAACCTCTTTGTGACATTGCTGTGAATACTGAGTTTCCCATGTCAAACTAACAACCTCTTTGTGACATTGCTGTGAATACTGAGCTTCCCATGTCAAACTAACAACCTCTTTGTGACATTGCTGTGAATACTGAGTTTCCCATGTCAAACTAACAACCTCTTTGTGACATTGCTGTGAATACTGAGCTTCCCATGTCAAACTAACAACCTCGTTGTGACATTGCTGTGAATACTGAGCTTCCCATGTCAAACTAACAACCTCGTTGTGACATTGCTGTGAATACTGAGCTTCCCATGTCAAACTAACAACCTCTTAGGCTTATCAAAGAATGATAGATTTTCCCCAGAGAAAGCTTATTACATCTTTCACTGCTGTGCATTCCCTTCAATGAATGTATGTGCCCTGATTGTATACATCTCCTTCAATGAACGTATGTGTCCTGATTGTATACTATGTCCTTCTATGAACGTATGTGCCCTGATTGTATACATTTCCTTCTATGAACGTATGTGCCCTGATTGTATACATTTCCTTCTATGAACGTATGTGCCCTGATTGTATACATTTCCTTCTATGAACGTATGTGCCCTGATTGTATACATTTCCTTCTATGAACGTATGTGCCCTGATTGTATACATTTCCTTCTATGAACGTATGTGCCCTGATTGTATACATTTCCTTCTATGAACGTATGTGCCCTGATTGTATACATTTCCTTCTATGAACGTATGTGCCCTGATTGTATACATTTCCTTCTATGAACGTATGTGCCCTGATTGTATACATTTCCTTCAATGAACGTATGTGCCCTGATTGTATACATCTCCTTCGATGAACGTATGTGCCCTGATTGTATACATCTCCTTCTATGAACGTATGTGCCCTGATTGTATACATTTCCTTCTATGAACGTATGTGCCCTGATTGTATACATTTCCTTCTATGAACGTATGTGCCCTGATTGTATACATTTCCTTCTATGAACGTATGTGCCCTGATTGTATACATGTCCTTCAATGAACGTATGTGCCCTGATTGTATACATGTCCTTCAATGAACGTATGTGCCCTGATTGTATACATCTCCTTCTATGAACGTAGGTGCCCTGATTGTATACATCTCCTTCTATGAACGTATGTGTCCTGATTGTATACCTTTTCGTATGAGGGTTCCCAACTAATAATATGCAGCTGACATGGGCACTCGAAGTTACGGGCATGAGCTTTTGCAAGTGTTAGGCAGTGTTCGTCGCGAGGAAAGGCGTGTCTTACAGATTACGCTGTTCCAAGGACGATCTATTTACCTGTTCCGGCACACGGTACGTCGCAAATCTGGACTGAAACATTTTATATGCAACGTGTGCTATATTTTCTTTGTGTCATTGAACACAATAACTAATATAAATATAAGTAATGAATCACTAGATAGTACTTTCCATTGGAGAAACTATTATATATAGGATATAAGCCGAAAACGATCCGTTTGAGGTATATATAATACTTAAAATACACACTTGTATAACACGATCCTATTAATTAAAATTGTTAATTTCGTACATTTACGCGTGGGATTTAAATATAATACTCTGGCCTTTTGACAGTAGTCCAATATTAATAATAAAAAACATGAAACCGGGGAGAAATAATTAAACACAATATGACGTGTGATTCAACCATTCACTCTACTTTATGGAATGAATCGCGTGTTTTAAGACACTGTGGTGACGTCATACATTTGTACGTGCAGTCCATTATTATTAATATTATACACATTTATTTCGCAATCGAGTAGAGTGAATGGTTGAACCACACGTCATATTGTGTTTAATTATTTCTCCCCAGTTTCATGTTCTTTTATAGTTTAGCTATCCTGTCGCAACGCACAATAATACCGTTTATTATAGCATACTTATGTTGTATTAATGCGCTTAGCATGTTTGTTATTTTAAATTTTGACAAGCATGCAGATAACAACATTATTAGATCTGAACCAATAAAGCATTCGTCTACTTTAAGAATCTTGCAAATACAATTCATGCTCATGCATGTTCAACCTCAATGACATTGATTGTACATAAGTAATATGCTATATACACAATATAGACAATACACAACGGGGAACAACAAATACAGTTATATTGTATATAGTATCTTTAAAAACAAATGTTGTCATGTTGATAATTGATATGTTAATATATTTGATCATGTAGCTAGAATCATTGTATGTTTACGTTACTTCATAAACATATTGAATGTTGAATGTTGAATGTTGTGTTACTGATGATCACACACGTACAAGTGGTAGTGCGGGTGTGTAGTGTAATGAATTGAGGCTATCAGATTGGCTGTCCTATTTGCGCAGTGGTTAGCGCGCTCGCCTCTCATCAATGCAACCCGGGTTCGATCCTCGGACAGGGAAGTATGTGAGATGGTACGATGGTCGCCATACCGGACAGGTGGGTTTTCTACGGGTACTCCGGTTTCTTCCCACACGAATGACGACATATACGCTTTCATCCGCGCCAACGAGAGTGCTTAATATAAGTTGTTAAAACTTGCTTCGCAATCGTTGTAAAATAAATAAAGCTTAATGAACTCAGGCTATCAGAAGAGAAGCAGTTGCGAACAGGGGGCAGCACGAGTTGAAGCGGTTGTGAACAGGGGGCAGCACGAGTTGAAGCGGTTGTGAACAGGGGGCAGCACGAGTTGAAGCGGTTGTGAACAGGGGGCAGCACGAGTTGAAGCGGTTGTGAACAGGGGGCAGCACGAGTTGAAGCGGTTGTGAACAGGGGAAGCACGAGTTGAAGCGGTTGCGAACAGGGGCAGCACGAGTTGAAGCGGTTGCGAACAGGGGCAGCACGAGTTGAAGCGGTTGCGAACAGGGGCAGCACGAGTTGAAGCGGTTGCGAACAGGGGCAGCACTATCTTTCATCGAAGATATCAGTACTAAATTGATGAAACCATTCATATATGCAAATACCATTTTATATCTAATCCATCACCACCCTCATCTATATATCTAATCCATCCCCACCCTCATCTATATATCTAATCCATCCCCACCCTCATCTATATATCTAATCCATCCCCACCCTCATCTATATATCTAATCCATCCCCACCCTCATCTATATATCTAATCCATCCCCACCCTCA
>CM026402.1:1152728-1168656 GCA_014843695.1 Archivesica marissinica
TTCTACATATACTACGCCATAGCGTATACAACTCCAGTTGCTTGTACTTAGAGGTTATTTATTCTACATATACTATGCCATAGCGTATACAACTCCAGTTGCTTGTACTTAGAGGTTATTTATTCTACATATACTACGCCATAGCGTATACAACTCCAGTTGCTTGTACTTAGAGGTTATTTATTCTACATATACTATGCCATAGCGTATACAACTCCAGTTGCTTGTACTTAGAGGTTATTTATTCTACATATACTACGCCATAGCGTATACAACTCCAGTTGCTTGTACTTAGAGGTTATTTATTACGTGGCTAGTTTCATATCAGCAGAGGTATCGAAAGCGAACCTCGTTATTACTTTGATATGAATTTGAACATTTAATAATCGGAATCATGCTCTCCGTTATCCATTTATCGGGAATAAATCACAATTACGGAATTAAACACACGAACACGATTGAAATATTTCCACGAAACTACAAACATCTGTTATCTGTCAAATTGGGCACGCTGTGGCGGTACTGAAGTGAACTGACTAGCGCCGAGTGCGCATGCATTATTTCGCAGGAATTAGTTATGATATGGCTTTTTCTCGTTTGATACGGGCTCGTGACCGGAAAACACAGCGTATCGACCTGGGTGGTAGACAGTTTTGATGGGAGGCAAAATAACAGCATAAGCACAGCGTATCGACCTGGGTGGTAGACAGTTTTGTGGGAGGCAAAATAACAGCATAAATACAGCGTATCGACCTGGGTGGTAGACAGTTTTGTGGGAGGCAAAATAACAGCATAAGCACAGCGTATCGACCTGGGTGGTAGACAGTTTTGTGGGAGGAAAAATAACAGCATAAGCACAGCGTATCGACCTGGGTGGTAGACAGTATTGTGGGAGGCAAAATAACAGCATAAATACAGCGTATCGACCTGGGTGGTAGACAGTATTGTGGGAGGCAAAATAACAGCATAAGCACAGCGTATAGACCTGGGTGGTAGACAGTATTGTGGGAGGCAAAATAACAGCATAAATACAGCGTATAGACCTGGGTGGTAGACAGTATTGTGGGAGGCAAAATAACAGCATAAGCACAGCGTATCGACCTGGTGGTAGACAGTATTGTGGGAGGCAAAATAACAGCATAAGCACAGCGTATCGACCTGGGTGGTAGACAGTATTGTGGGAGGCAAAATAACAGCATAAGCACAGCGTATCGACCTGGGTGGTAGACAGTTTTGTGGGAGGCAAAATAACAGCATAAATACAGCGTATCGACCTGGGTGGTAGACAGATTGTGGGAGGCAAAATAACAGCATAAGCACAGCGTATCGACCTGGGTGGTAGACAGTATTGTGGGAGGCAAAATAACAGCATAAGCACAGCGTATCGACCTGGGTGGTAGACAGTTTCGTGGGAGGCAAAATAACAGCATAAGCACAGCGTATCGACCTGGGTGGTAGACAGTATTGTGGGAGGCAAATAACAGCATAAGTACAGCGTATCGACCTGGGTGGTAGACAGTTATTATGGGAGGCAAAATACAGCATAAGCACAGCGTATCGACCTGGGTGGTAGACAGTTTGTGGGAGGCAAAAAACAGCATAAGCACAGCGTATCGACCTGGGTGGTAGACAGTATTGTGGGAGGCAAAATAACAGCATAAGCACAGCGTATCGACCTGGGTGGTAGACAGTATTGTGGGAGGCAAAATAACAGCATAAGCACAGCGTATCGACCTGGGTGGTAGACAGTATTGTGGGAGGCAAAATAACAGCATAAGCACAGCGTATCGACCTGGGTGGTAGACAGTATTGTGGGAGGCAAAATAACAGCATAAGCACAGCGTATCGACCTGGGTGGTAGACAGTATTGTGGAGGAAAATAACAGCATAAGCACAGCGTATCGACCTGGTGGTAGACAGTATTGTGGGAGGCAAAATAACAGCATAAGCACAGCGTATCGACCTGGGTGGTAGACAGTATTGTGGGAGGCAAAATAACAGCATAAGCACAGCGTATCGACCTGGTGGTAGACAGTATTGTGGGAGGCAAAATAACAGCATAAGTACAGCGTATCGACCTGGGTGGTAGACAGTATTGTGGGAGGCAAAATAACAGCATAAATACAGCGTATCGACCTGGGTGGTAGACAGTATTGTGGGAGGCAAAATAACAGCATAAATACAGCGTATCGACCTGGGTGGTAGACAGTATTGTGGGAGGCAAAATAACAGCATAAATACAGCGTATCGACCTGGGTGGTAGACAGTATTGTGGGAGGCAAAATAACAGCATAAATACAGCGTATCGACCTGGGTGGTAGACAGTATTGTGGGAGGCAAAATAACAGCATAAGCACAGCGTATAGACCTGGGTGGTAGACAGTATTGTGGGAGGCAAAATAACAGCATAAATACAGCGTATAGACCTGGGTGGTAGACAGTATTGTGGGAGGCAAAATAACAGCATAAGCACAGCGTATAGACCTGGGTGGTAGACGTATTGTGGGAGGCAAAATAACAGCATAATACGCGTATAGACCGGGTGGTAGACAGTATTGTGGGAGCAAAATAACAGCATAAGACGTTGACTACTATAGTAGAACAGTCATGTGTTAGTCATGTGTTAGTCATGTGTTAGTCATGTGTTAGTGTTTGTGTTGGGTTCGGGGTTTGCACACCATCAACTATATAGTAGTTAACCCTGCTGGAGAATACTATGCATATCTGAACAATAGATTTACATTGCCTGGTAGTATATAATTATATAGTTTCAATAGATTTACATTGTATAGTATTATATAATTATATAGTTTCTATAGATTTACATTGTATAGTATTATATAATTATATAGTTTCAATAGATTTACATTGCCTGGTAGTATATAATTATATAGTTTCTATAGATTTACATTGCCTGGTAGTATATAATTATATAGTTTCTATAGATTTACATTGCCTGGTAGTATATAATTATATAGTTTCTATAGATTTACATTGCCTGGTAGTATATAATTATATAGTTTCAATAGATTTACATTGTGTATATATAATTATATAGTTTCTATAGATTTACATTGTGTAGTATATAATTATATAGTTTCTATAGATTTACATTGTGGTAGTTTTTTGTTTTGTTTTTGTGTAGTATATAATTATATGTTTCTATAGATTTACATTGCCTGGTAGTATATAATTATATAGTTTCTATAGATTTACATGCCTGGTAGTATATAATTATATAGTTTCTATAGATTTACATTGCCTGGTAGTATATAATTATATAGTTTCTATAGATTTACATTGCCTGGTAGTATATAATTATATAGTTTCAATAGATTTACATTGTATAGTATTATATAATTATATAGTTTCTATAGATTTACATTGCCTGGTAGTATATAATTATATAGTTTCTATAGATTTACATTGCCTGGTAGTATATAATTATATAGTTTCTATAGATTTACATTGTATAGTATTATATAATTATATAGTTTCAATAGATTTACATTGCCTGGTAGTATATAATTATATAGTTTCTATAGATTTACATTGCATAGTATTATATAATTATATAGTTTCTATAGATTTACATTGTATAGTATTATATAATTATATAGTTTCAATAGATTTACATTGTATAGTATTATATAATTATATAGTTTCAATAGATTTACATTGCATAGTATTATATAATTATATAGTTTCTATAGATTTACATTGTATAGTATTATATAATTATATAGTTTCAATGATTTACATTGTATAGTATTATATAATTATATAGTTTCAATAGATTTACATTGTATAGTATTATATAATTATATAGTTTCAATAGATTTACATTGTATAGTATTATATAATTATATAGTTTCAATAGATTTACATTGTATAGTATTATATAATTATATAGTTTCAATAGATTTACATTGTATAGTATTATATAATTATATAGTTTCTATAGATTTACATTGTACAATATTATATAATTATATAGTTTCAATAGATTTACATTGTACAATATTATATAATTATATAGTTTCTATAGATTTACATTGCACAGTATTATATAATTATATAGTTTCTATAGATTTACATTGCACACTATTATATAATTATATAGTTTCAATAGATTTACATTCAGAGCCTCAACCTACTTCTCAAAGCTATGATTGCATGGTAGCCATCTTGGCAGCCATTTTGCTCAGTGAAGTAATGCTTGAATCCACTACTGTGAGATGTTATGTTGTCTTCATTGCAAACATTTCCATATTTAACTCTTCCTTCGCCAATGTCGCATAAAAACGACTTTGCAAAAAGCAGAGAACCCGATCAGACAGAACAGAACGTGCCGTCTGATGAGGTTATATGCTAATTGCTCTTAAGACAGTGGAGCTGAATCACATGTCCGAATAGCAAATAACATAGATTATCATCAGACGAGACGTTATATTGTGTGCACATTCTCCGAATTTATTCGGCGCGGATAGAGTTAATTAACGTCATCCGGCATATTTTGTTAACTTTGGTCCGAGGCTGACATAATCAACAATTCTCTCCATTAAATTACGTCACGGCTTAGAGTCGTTAACAGACGAGGAGAACAATACTTTATTTTTGGAAGTGCAAAGATACATAACAAATTATCGTCGGTTTTCGACACTGCTCTCTTGAATTATAACTCGTTTGTTCTTCGTGTTAAAGGTTTGTCTTTATGTCTCTCTCTCTCTAATCCTTTCATTCATTTTATGTTCATTATATTTTGTGTGTGTTATTTCCTGGAAAGAAATTCATTCGTTTAGTTTAATCAAACATTAGCTTGACTTTCTGGTGCGTGCCGTTGTCTAATGTTGTAAATACATGTGGCCCAAGCCATTTGCATATTCATGAACAGTAAAGTGCTTATTTATTAGTGTGTCACCCCTATTTAAAGGGCCCGCCATTTCTGACACCTCTTTTTATGAACATCAGTATTTCCCAAACCCTATGCTTGTAGGCCAAGCGCCAGGCTGGTATGCAATCGGTAACCATTAGGTAACTATCTAGCGGCTCACCAACCGGCCATATCAGAACAAACCCCTGACGAGATTCGAACCTTCGACCTCCCGCTCCGTATTGTATCTTATGTGAATGACTAGTTAACTATTCATTTGCAATACTATATGATGATGCTAAACAACCGGGGTGATTCTGGCAGGGTTCATGTTCTGGCAGAGCTCGATGTTGCATCCCCCACGGTTACGTGGCTGCAACCCCCACGGTTACGTGGCTGCAACCCCCACGGTTATGTGGCTGCAACACCCACGGTTACGTGGCTGCAACCCCCACGGTTACGTGGCATGCGCCATTATCCAGATTAACTACATTACAACGATCAGTATGTGTATTATAACGGGATTAACAATAAACTCTGTACATAACGGGATTAACAATAAACTCTGTACATAACGGGATTAACAATAAACTCTGTACATAACGGGATTAACAATAAACTCTGTACATAACGGGATTAACAATAAACTCTGTACATAACGTGCTCTTCTTGCACTATAGCACAGAACTATGGCATATTAGCACAGGAATCAGGCCGTTCATTAGTTCTATGACATTCGTAACTAGCGCTATAAATGAGACACATTTTGTGGCTTTCTCTTCTTGAGCACGATTCCATATCTCCAATCAATGTTGACCTTATTGTACGCTATGTTATACAAGTTGCAGCAAGTAGACCGGGTTGTAAATATACTTTATACATCTCCTGTACTAGTAGTAGTTCAATTCATTTATCTTTCATTAGTGATGTACGACACACGTGCACCATTAGTGATGTACGACACACGTGCACCATTAGTGATGTACGACACACGTGCACCATTAGTGATGTACGACACACGTGCACCATTAGTGATGTACGACACACGTGCACCATCAAGTGGCATTGTGGTTTTGCTCCGCAGTGATGATCCACTGACTATGATACAGGTTGTATATACGTAAATAGGCAGAAGTGCATCCGCGGTCCACTCGAATGTAGTCCCAATAACTAATATAGTAAATTTTTATTTTTTGTAAAAATGCATTTTCAGGACAGGCAGTGTAGAGTTTTTGTGTTTTTTGAGAAAGTATGTGACTTGAGAGTAGTTGATGTGTAGAAAAGATGTTGTATATAAATTCAGGCCATTGCAAACTGAAGGTTGGTATACTGTATTATTTGGCGGAGGAATGCAGTGTGTAAACACAGTGACGTTATTCACAGGTGAGCACTGGCTATGCAAAACATTATATTTTTAATATTCTTGGTGTGTTTCAAACTGATTTGAATACTTCTTCACAGTGGATGTGATATTAGAAGAAATGAAAGATTGAAAACATAAATGAACAGACTGTGTGTTTTTACTTTTTACCATGTATTTAATAGGCAATGTATTTGTTGTTTTACAACCTACACGTCCCACAGAGTGATGGTCCACAATGAGATACATCGCTGGCTATTCTATTACCTCCCTTGGCATATTAAGTCCGATTTATCCCGAAATGTATATCTGCCCTTTCAGTTGGAATCCTTCGCTTTTACTGTTGTTCCCTAACCAAATATGTTATGATAAATGCGACGTAATTAAAATAATATTAATTAATAGATAACAATTATTTTACAGATAAGTCCCCATTGGAAATACTGTAGGATATAATTATTATGTCAAGATATAGTAATTTAGTAACTATAAGATGAGATAGTGAATGATTGTGGACACAAGGATTAACTCTTTCAGTGCCGAATAAATTCAGAGCATGTGCAAACAACATAGATCCAGATCAGCCGCGGCACAACGCCGCGTCTCATCAGGATCTATGTTGTTTGCTATTCGGACAGGTGCTTCAGTTCCACTGTCTGAAGAGCAATCAGCATATAGCCTGATCAGACGGCATGTTCTGTTCTGTCCGATCGGGTTCTCTACTTTTTTTACAAAGTCGCTTTTATGCGACATTGGCGGTGAAAGAGTTAAAACAGAGGACACAATTTACCATGGACTTTACTGAGTATTCAGTGGAGATAACTGACCGATGTATCGCACTATTTCATTGTTCTAATGTTGAACATCTGTCGTGATCTCTATAGCAACTTAAACGGAATATACAGCGACATACACATAACCCCTAACCATAAGCCACTAGACAGTAAACCTGTTCTCCGGGACACGTATGTCCCATTTTTCGGGTGCGGCAATGCCATGGTATGTTTGTAAATTATAATTTAGTTTATATCCGTATAATTTGGTTGGTGATATATTTCCAGACATAACTGACGCTTGAGATTCCGAGAAACAACTTGACGTGGCCTTATTATAATGCGATAATACAATCTGAATTCCAGAAAAATCACTTCGAAAAAACCAGGCAAATGTTGACTTTAGTTGATTTGAAATTACGTGATAACCTCATAGTGAGATTCCGAGGTAAAAACTAAATACAGTGACAATGATTAAATTTAATGAAAGCCATGACCATTTGAACTTAGCATCAGATGTGAATTGCGTTGTCTCAAGGGCTTGGTCTTTTGATGTTTGTTTGTATCGTTTTGAAGGACGAATTATTGCTAATCTAATGCAAAAGATATCCCGAAATTGGTTATATAGCGAATATTCATGGGAGGCCTGCCATCCATCACTGTTTATTGTGGACACATCGAAACACACGTTTCTTGGGAAGTCTTAAACAAATTAAATGCAAATGTTCTTGCATTCTATTTTTTCGGTTGTCTGTGAACAAAGGAACGATATTTAAAACGTAATACCAACACGAGCAGTTTACACGCGCAAAAAATGGCTACATCGCAGTAGAAGAATAACGAGACTTCATCATTGAAGAGCTTATTATAGCTTTGTTCTATTATTAGAGCTTAAGGACGCATCGACAGTGTATTTGACTGTGTGAATGCTGGCTGGTAGTGACAGACTATCGTGGTGTTTGACTGTGTGAATGTTGGCTGGTAGTGACATACTATCGTGGTGTTTGACTGTGTGAATGCTGGCTGGTAGTGACATACTATCGTGGTGTTTGACTGTGTGAATGCTGGCTTGTAGTGACATACTATCGTGGTGTTTGACTGTGTGAATGCTGGCTGGTAGTGACAGACTATCGTGGTGTTTGACTGTGTGAATGCTGGCTGGCTGGTAGTGACAGACTATCGTGGTGTTTGACTGTGTGAATGTTGGCTGGTAGTGACATACTATCGTGGTGTATGACTGTGTGAATGCTGGCTGGTAGTGACAGACTATCGTGGTGTTTGACTCTGTGAATGCTGGCTGGTAGTGACATACTATCTTGGTGTTTGACTGTGTGAATGCTGGCTGGTAGTGACAGACTATCGTGGTGTGTGACTGTGTGAATGCTGGCTGGTAGTGACATACTATCGTGGTGTTTGACTGTGTATATGCTGGCTGGTAGTGACAGACTATCGTGGTGTTTGATTGTGTGAATGCTGGCTGGCTGGTAGTGACAGACTATCGTGATGTTTGACTGTGTGAATGCTGGCTGGTAGTGACAGACTATCGTGGTGTTTGACTGTGTGAATGCTGGCTGGTAGTGACAGACTATCGTGGTGTTTGACTGTGTGAATGCTGACTGGTAGTGACAGACTATCGTGGTGTTTGTCTGTGAATGCTGGCTGGTAGTGACAGACTATCGTGGTGTTTGTTGTGATGTGACTATCGTGTGTTGACTGTGTGAATGCTGGCTGGTAGTGACAGACTATCGTGATGTTTGACTGTGTATATGCTGGCTGGTAGTGACAGACTATCGTGGTGTTTGACTGTGTGAATGCTGGCTGGTAGTGACAGACTATCGTGGTGTTTGACTGTGTGAATGCTGACTGGTAGTGACAGACTATCGTGGTGTTTGTCTGTGAATGCTGGCTGGTAGTGACAGACTATCGTGGTGTTTGACTGTGTGAATGCTGGCTGGTAGTGACAGACTATCGTGGTGTTTGACTGTGTGAATGCTGACTGGTAGTGACAGACTATCGTGGTGTATGACTGTGTGAATGCTGGATGGTAGTGACATACTATCGTGGTGTTTGACTGTGAATGCTGGCTGGTAGTGACTATCGTGGTGTTTGACTGTGTGAATGCTGGCTGGTAGTGACAGACTATCGTGGTGTTTGACTGTGTGAATGCTGACTGGTAGTGACAGACTATCGTGGTGTTTGTCTGTGAATGCTGGCTGGTAGTGACAGACTATCGTGGTGTTTGACTGTGTGAATGCTGGCTGGTAGTGACAGACTATCGTGGTGTTTGACTGTGTGAATGCTGACTGGTAGTGACAGACTATCGTGGTGTATGACTGTGTGAATGCTGGATGGTAGTGACATACTATCGTGGTGTTTGACTGTGAATGCTGGCTGGTAGTGACTATCGTGGTGTTTGACTGTGTGAATGCTGGCTGGTAGTGACTATCGTGGTGTTTTGTCACCTAGAAACACTCCTTGCTCGTGTGAGGCTAGTCTGTGGAAAAACAATTATTGTTGTCCGACCTCGACTGACAATATGACGTGTCACCTTTTATCTAGTTTTTGTGGCAGTATGGCGACACTGGTCTAGCTAATTTGGATACCATGTTAACCCATGCCACATTTAATCAATATCACGGGCCCTAATGAAATACACAGGCACGTAACCTAACTGCCCCATATAGCCGCTTATGTTATTTTAGTTTAAACAATATTTATTTCACAACGATTGCGAAGCAATTTCTAACGACATATATGAATCACTCTCGTTGGCGTGGATGAAAGCATATATGTGGTCATTCGTGTGGGAGAAAACAGGAGTACCCGGAGAAAACCCACATGTCCAATGTGGGGAACACCGTACCATCTCACATACTTGCCCGTCCGTATAAATGTGCTGATATGAAACGAACACTACGTAGCAGTTATGTAATACCCCATCGAGTATTTCACACACCTCCTCTAACACTATCCTGCATCATACACCTCCTCTAACACTACCCAGCATCATACACCTCCTCTAACACTATCCTGCATCACACACCTCCTCTAACACTACCCATCATCACACATCTCCTCTAACACTATCCAGCATCATACACCTCTAACACTATCCTGCATCATACACCTCCTCTAACACTATCCTGCATCATACACCTCCTCTAACACTACCCAGCATCATACACCTCCTCTAACACTATCCAGCATCACATACCTCCTCTAACACTATCCTGCATCATACACCTCCTCTAACACTATCCAGCATCACACACCTCTTAACACTATCCTGCATCATACACCTCCTCTAACACTATCCTGCATCACACACCTCCTCTAACACTATCCTGCATCATACACCTCCTCTAACACTATCCTGCATCACACACCTCCTCTAACACTATCCAGCATCACACACCTCCTCTAACACTACCCAGCATCACACACCTCTAACACTATCCTGCATGTGATGATTTGGGATAATTGGAAATCACGTGATATCTAGTTTCGCCTGGAATCACGTGATAGTTTCGCCTGGAATCACTTCATCTTGTGGTACTTGTCATTTGTTCATTCAATGTACTAATAGGATGAAAACAACATTAATAACTTTCTTAGATAATGAACAATTGCGAATAATTGAATAATACTAGCATATCTCATGTTGCAATCGTTTAGTGCCCTCTATGGTATACAAGTATAAACAATATAGTGTACATCTATACCCTACAGAAGTATCATACTACACGGCGGCGCATATAAACAATATAGTGTACACCTATACCCTACAGAAGTATCATACTACACGGCGGAGCATATAAACAATATAGTGTACACCTATACCCTACAGAAGTATCATACTACACGGCGGAGCATATAAACAATATAGTGTACACCTATACCCTACAGAAGTATCATACTACACGGCGGCGCATATAAACAATATAGTGTACACCTATACCCTACAGAAGTATCATACTACACGACGGCGCATATAAACCTTATGCAAATGTATAATAGCTCGATTGTGAACAACTGATTGCGGGAGTTCCGATTAGCCAGTGGTTAACGCTCTCACCAATGCAACCCGGGTTCGATCCTCGGACCGGGAAGTATGTGAGTGGTACGGTGGTCACAAGATCAGGTGGGTTTTCTCCGGGTACTCCGGTTTCCTCCCACACGAATGACCACATATACGCTTTCATCCGCGCCAACGAGAGTGATTAATATATAAATAAAATAAATCAAGTTTAGACTTAAACAACTGATATTAATCACGAGACCCTATTCCTAATGGAATTCACTGCCACGACGGAGAGAGAAGAGGCACTGTGCAATTTAAGTGCTTGCCCAAGGGCACAATCGATCTAACGGATCCAGCGGGACTCGAACTCCTTTCGCACATGACGCCAATGCGCTACCAGTGCGCTATCACGACATTATTTTTAAACAATATATTGCAATATCGGTAAATACATTTGAAAAGACTTGCAGTAACGTATGAAGTTGTAAGAAACACCTAGAGGCGAATCTTATAGATTTTGTAACATCAGTTCAACGATGAATTCAATTATATTCTCAAGCCGTTGGCAATTCCGGGAACATGAAAACAATGAATTATTTCTGGACAGTGGTTGCTCAATCTATCTTTTAATCATGATTTCATAGATTTATCATAGACAGAAAGCAGTCGATGGATACGGCCAGTGACGTACAGGACCTTACACAATGATACGGCGAGTTGTTGCCAGGACAGGCTTGCGCTATTGTTCCGTTGCACCCGCACCATAAAGTACACACACACTACTCGAGGAATTTTAGAACATTTATTTAGAATCCATTTAATGATGTATTATTGCCGTTGCTTTACATTTGACAAAACAAAACTAGGAAATTCTTGTTAAATGTGTGCAGTGATGTGTTATATGGAGAGACAAGGGCTCCTTACTGCTGTATGCTGTAATATAATTCTCTGAGCAATTTTGTCAACATCAAAGTGAACCAGTACATGATGCACGATGGATTTGAATTATTCAAAATTAAGCGATATTTGACTCGTTGGGTCACTGAGTGATCTAAGAGTGTTCACATTACTATGACGCGACATTTGACTCTCTCGGTCGCTGTGTGCTCGGAGATTGTTCACATTGCTATGACGCCACATTTGACTCTCTCGGTCGCTGTGTGCTCGAAGATTGTTCACAGTGATATAACGGGCTATGCCCAGTATTGTGTTGGTATATACGTTTATTTATCGCCGCCCCCTGGTTTATAGGGGTGACGCCTCCAGCTGTATATTAGTGAGTTGACTTGATTGCAGGATAGTACAAGATGCAGACGACGCAGAAGCATCGCTTGTTATTTTACATGCCAGATGTATAACATCGATACACGAGCCCTCGATATGTATAACATCGATACACGAGCCCTCGATATGTATAACATCTATACACGAGCCCTCGATTTATAATCCCATCTGAAAGACTGTTAATATTGTTAGAGTTAGTCGGTGGATCGAACCTGCAATCCCTTGACCATAGAATCCGTATATGCCCAATATGCATGTGAGTTCCGAGTTTATACAGGACTGACCACATGAAGAGTGTGTGTGTTCCGAGTTATACAGGACTGACCACATGAAGAGTGTGTGTGTTCCGAGTTTATACAGGACTGACCACATGAAGAGTGTGTGTGTTCCGAGTTATACAGGACTGACCACATGAAGAGTGTGTGTGTTCCGAGTTTATACAGGACTGACCACATGAAGAGTGTGTGTGTTCCGAGTTATACAGGACTGACCACATGAAGAGTGTGTGTGTTCCGAGTTTATACAGGACTGACCACATGAAGAGTGTGTGTGTTCCGAGTTATACAGGACTGACCACATGAAGAGTGTGTGTGTTCCGAGTTTATACAGGACTGACCACATGAAGAGTGTGTGTGTTCCGAGTTATACAGGACTGACCACAGGAAGATTCCATACATGAGGGAATAACTGTCGCTTATCAGTCGAGGCTTGCTCCGAGGTGTATCATTCACGTTAAAATGATGGTTTTACTTTAGATACAAGGATACCAGGAGAAAACCCACCTGTCCCATCTCACGTACTTCCCGGTCCGAGGATCTAACCCGGGTTGCATTGGTACGAAGCGAGCGTTAACTACTGCACTAATATGACAGCCAACGTGCTGAGAGTCAGTGTTAATTAAGCTGTGTACGTAATGTTTTATGAATTCTTATTTCAAGCTATAATGGTTACACGGATTGTTGTTGAAACCAGTTAGATTTTGCTTCCCTTGATCCTATACATATCTCTAGCGGTGTATAGGACACGGGGTGGGGGTGAGGGGGCACCCGGACCTAACTTCAGATATTCCCTCACACAAGCTGAATAGCTCCCACGCATACCTTAACTCGGTACCCAATTTGGATTCGAACCTACATATGCTATCTCATACTGTCTATCCTAGCTACCTATACCCTCAATACACAACATAATCAACTCCACTCAATTGAAGTCCAGCTTCTCACAAATGCAAACCGGGTTCGATCCTCGGAAAGGGAAGTATATGAGGTTGTACGGTTGTCGCCAGATCGGACAGGTGGGCTTTCTCTGGGTACTCGGGTTTCCTCCCACACGAATGACCACAAATACGCTGTCATCCGAGTCAACGAAAGTGATTAATATAAGTTCTTAAAACTTGCTTCGCAATCGTTGTAAAATAAATAGAGTTTAAACTAAGCTTCCGGTTTCTAAGGAGCACACTATGTGTAATGCTGGAGGTGCACAATCAGTTGCATTGTATTACGTTATTGTATTACGTTATTGTATTACGTTATTGTATTACGTTATTGTATTACGTTATTGCATTACGTTATTGTATTACGTTAGTGTATTACGTTATTGTATTACGTTATTGGTTATTGTATTGCGTTATTATATTACGTTATTGTATTACGTGTTGTATTATGTTATTGTATTACGTTATTGGTTATTGTATTACGTTATTGTATTACGTTAATGTATTACGTTATTATATTACGTTATTGTATTACGTTATTGTATTACGTTATTGTATTACGTTATTGTATTACGTTATTGTATTACGTTATTGTATTACGTTATTGGTTATTGTATTACGTTATTGTATTACGTTATTGTATTACGTTATTGTATTACGTTATTGTATTACGTTATTGCATTACGTTATTGTATTGCATTAGTGTATTACGTTATTGTATTACGTTATTGCATTACGTTATTGTATTACGTTATTGTATTACGTTATTGGTTATTGTATTACGTTATTGTATTACGTTAGTGTATTACGTTATTGGTTATTGTATTACGTTATTGTATTACGTTATTGTATTACGTTATTGTATTACGTTATTGTATTACGTTATTGTATTACGTTATTGTATTACGTTATTGTATTACGTTATTGTATTACGTTATTGGTTATTTATTACGTTATTGTATTACGTTAGTGTATTACGTTATTGTATTACGTTATTGGTTATTGTATTACGTTATTATATTACGTTATTGTATTACGTTATTGTATTACGTTATTGTATTACGTTATTGCATTACGTTATTGTATTACGTTATTGCATTACGTTATTGGTTATTGCATTACGTTATTGTATTACGTTATTGTATTACGCTATTGCATTACGTTATTGTATTACGTTATTGTATTACGTTATTGTATTACGTTATTGTATTACGTTATTGTATTACGTTATTGTATTACGTTATTGTATTACGTTATTGTATTACGTTATTGTATTACGCTATTATATTACGTTATTGCATTACGTTATTGCATTACGTTATTGGTTATTGCATTACGTTATTGTATTACGTTATTGTATTACGTTATTGTATTACGCTATAGTATTACGTTATTGTATTACGTTATTGTATTACGTTATTGTATTACGTTATTGTATTACGTTATTGTATTACGTTATTGTATTACGTTATTGTATTACGTATTGTATTACGTTATTGTATTACGTTATTGTATTACGTTATTGTATTACGCTATTATATTACGTTATTGCATTACGTTATTGCATTACGTTATTGGTTATTGCATTACGTTATTGTATTACGTTATTGTATTACGTTATTGCATTACGTTATTGTATTACGTTATTGTATTACGTTATTGTATTACGTTATTGTATTACGTTATTGTATTACGTTATTGTATTACGCTATTATATTACGTTATTGCATTACGTTATTGGTTATTGCATTACGTTATTGCATTACGTTATTGCATTACGTTATTGTATTACGTTATTGTATTACGTTATTATATTACGTTATTGCATTGTTATTGCATTACGTTATTGGTTATTGCATTACGTTATTGTTTAGTTATTGTATACTTATTGTATACATAGTGTACGTTAGTATTCGTATGTTCGTTATTGGGATTGTATATTAGTGTATTTATATTCAACTTCAAATGTGTGTTACCATTTTGCCCCAGGTAGTGGTTAGTATTCATATCACTCAGCACATACATGCCACTCGTACCCTAGTATTCATATCACTCCGCACATACACGCCACTCGTACCCTAGTATTCATATCACTCCGCACATACACGCCACTCGTACCCTAGTATTCATATCACTCCGCACATACACGCCACTCGTACCCTAGTATTCATATCACTCCGCACATACACGCCACTCGTACCCTAGTATTCATATCACTCCGCACATACACGCCACTCGTACCCTAGTATTCATATCACTCCGCACATACATGCCACTCGTACCCTAGTATTCATATCACTCCGCACATACATGCCACTCGTACCCTAGTATTCATATCACTCCGCACATACATGCCACTCGTACCCTAGTATTCATATCACTCCGCACATACATGCCACTCGTA
>CM026402.1:1169656-1182156 GCA_014843695.1 Archivesica marissinica
AGCATCACACACCTCCTCTAACACTACCCAGCATCACACACCTCCTCTAACACTATCCTGCATCATACACCTCCTCTAACACTATCCAGCATCACACACCACCTCTAACACTACCCAGCATCACACACCTCCTCTAACACTACCCTGCATCATACACCTCCTCTAACACTATCCTGCATCATACACCTCCTCTAACACTACCCAGCATCATACACCTCCTCTAACACTATCCTGCATCATACACCTCCTCTAACACTACCCAGCATCATACACCTCCTCTAACACTATCCTGCATCACACACCTCCTCTAACACTATCCTGCATCACACACCCTCCTCTAACACTATCCTGCATCACACACCTCCTCTAACACTATCCTGCATCACACACCTCCTCTAACACTATCCTGCATCATACACCTCCTCTAACACTATCCAGCATCACACACCTCCTCTAACACTATCCAGCATCACACACCTCCTCTAACACTACCCAGCATCACACACCTCCTCTAACACTATCCTGCATCATACACCTCCTCTAACACTACCCAGCATCACACACCTCCTCTAACACTACCCAGCATCACACACCTCCTCTAACACTATCCTGTAGCACACACGTGATAGTTTCGCCTGGAATCACGTGATAGTTTCACCTGGAATCACGTGATAGTTTCGCCTGGAATCACGTGATAGTTTCACCTGGAATCACGTGATAGTTTCGCCTGGAATCACTTCATCTTGTGTCATTTGTTCATTCAATGTACTAATAGGTTGAAAACAACATTAATTACTTTCTTAGATAATGAACAATTGCGATTTATTGAATACCACTAGTGGGAGGAAACCGGAGAAAACCGGAGAAAACCGTACCATCTCACTTACGAAACCGGAGTACCCGGAGAAAACCGTACCATCTCACTTACGAAACCGGAGTACCCGGAGAAAACCGTACCATCTCACTTACGAAACCGGAGTACCCGGAGAAAACCGTACCATCTCACTTACGAAACCGGAGTACCCCGAGAAAACCGTACCATCTCACTTACGAAACCGGAGTACCCGGAGAAAACCGTACCATCTCACTTACGAAACCGGAGTACCCGGAGAAAACCGTACCATCTCACTTACGAAACCGGAGTACCCGGAGAAAACCGTACCATCTCACTTACGAAACCGGAGTACCCCGAGAAAACCGTACCATCTCACTTACGAAACCGGAGTACCCGGAGAAACCGTACCATCTCACTTACGAACCGGAGTACCCGGAGAAAACCGTACCATCTCACTTACGAAACCGGAGTACCCGGAAAACCGTACCATCTCACTTACGAAACCGGAGTACCCGGAGAAAACCGTACCATCTCACTTACGAAACCGGAGTACCCGGAGAAAACCGTACCATCTCACTTACGAAACCGGAGTACCCGGAGAAAACCGTACCATCTCACTTACGAAACCGGAGTACCCGGAGAAAACCGTACCATCTCACTTACGAAACCGGAGTACCCGGAGAAAACCGTACCATCTCACTTACGAAACCGGAGTACCCGGAGAAAACCGTACCATCTCACTTACGAAACCGGAGTACCCGGAGAAAACCGTACCATCTCACTTACGAAACCGGAGTACCCGGAGAAAACCGTACCATCTCACTTACGAAACCGGAGTACCCGGAGAAAACCGTACCATCTCACTTACGAAACCGGAGTACCCGGAGAAAACCGTACCATCTCACTTACGAAACCGGAGTACCCGGAGAAAACCGTACCATCTCACTTACGAAACCGGAGTACCCGGAGAAAACCGTACCATCTCACTTACGAAACCGGAGTACCCGGAGAAAACCGTACCATCTCACTTACGAAACCGGAGTACCCGGAGAAAACCGTACCATCTCACTTACGAAAGAAATGCAATAGCGATGTACATATGTGTTTGTAGACTATATACTGTATAAGTGTGTGTCTTTATAAACGATTCTTCTTCTATGAATGGACAGACAGACAGACGGACATCGAGTGTTAGTCATTCATATGTTTGTAGATAATATTGATGAGTATATGTTGTTAATTGGCGCGTGCGTGTTCATAGGTAAATCTCCGTTTTATTTTTTCCATAAAAAAACACATTCATTATAAGATCACGTGATCGCTACAGTTCCTGTTTCTTGTCCAATGTGTGCGTAATCTTGTATAGGATTTTGCAATTCCGGTAATTCCATAAGTAGATTTCATTATCATGCCATCACACACCTCCTTGCCAATGCTACCTGTGCCACTCACCACAACTGACAAGGCCAGATCGATTACACAACGAAACAGTATTGCTGTCAAATTCCATGCAATATTATTTTGATATGGAATTAGTAGCAGTAATTACAGTGCTAGGAAATGTTGTGATTGTGATAAGTATGTTATTACTTTGAATAAATCTGTAAGATCGGAACTCCGTGCAATGTATGCTTATTCATTATCTAATATGTTCATTCCATCTGCTAATTAGATATTACGTGAGTTAAGTACGTGAGTTTGCAGGTATTCTAGCTTGCAGGTATTCTAGCTTGCAGGTATTCTAGGGTGCAGGTATTCTAGCGTGCAGGTATTCTAGCTTGCAGGTATTCTAGCGTGCAGGTATTCTAGCTTGCAGGTTTTCTAGCTTGCAGGTATTCTAGCTTGCAGGTATTATAGCGTGCAGGTATTCTAGCGTGCAGGTATTCTAGCGTGCAGGTATTATAGGTTGCAGGTATTCTAGCTTGCAGGTATTCTAGCTTGCAGGTATTCTAGCGTGCAGGTATTATAGCTTGTACGTATTCTAGCGTGCAGGTATTCTAGCTTGCAGGTATTCTAGCGTCTTGCAGGTATTCTAGCGTGCAGGTATTCTAGCTTGCAGGTATTCTAGCGTCTTGCAGGTATTCTAGCGTGCAGGTATTCTAGCTTGCAGGTATTCTAGCGTGCATGTATTATAGCTTGCAGGTATTCTAGCTTGCAGGTATTCTAGCTTGCAGGTAATATAGCTTGCATGTATTCTAGCGTGCAGGTATTATAGCTTGCAGGTATTCTAGCATGCAGGTATTATAGCTTGCAGGTATTCTAGCTTGCAGGTATTCTAGCGTGCAGGTATTATAGCTTGCAGGTATTCTAGCTTGCAGGTATTATAGCTTGCATGTATTATAGCGTGCATGTATTCTAGCTTGTACGTATTCTAGCGTGCAGGTATTCTAGCGTGCAGGTATTCTAGCTTGCAGGTATTCTAGCGTGCAGGTATTATAGCTTGCAGGTATTCTAGCTTGTAAGTATTCTAGCTTGCAGGTATTCTAGCGTGCAGGTATTCTAGCTTGCAGGTATTCTAGCGTGCAGGTATTCTAGTTTGCAGGTATTCTAGCTTGCAGGTATTCTAGCGTGCAGGTATTCTAGCTTGCAGGTATTCTAGCGTGCAGGTATTATAGCTTGCAGGTATTCTAGCTTGTACGTATTCTAGCTTGCAGGTATTCTAGCGTGCAGGTATTCTAGCTTGCAGGTATTCTAGCGTGCAGGTATTCTAGCTTGCAGGTATTCTAGCTTGCAGGTATTCTAGCGCGCAGGTATTATAGCTTGTACGTATTCTAGCTTGCAGGTATTCTAGCTTGCAGGTATTCTAGCTTGCAGGTATTCTAGCTTGTACGTATTCTAGCTTGCAGGTATTATAGCTTGCAGGTATTCTAGCGTGCAGGTAATCTAGCTTGTACGTATTCTAGCGTGCAGGTATTATAGCTTGCAGGTATTCTAGCGTGCAGGTATTCTAGCGTGCAGGTATTCTAGCTTGCAGGTATTCTAGCTTGCAGGTATTCTAGCTTGCAGGTATTATAGCTTGCATGTATTATAGCGTGCATGTATTCTAGCTTGTACGTATTCTAGCGTGCAGGTATTCTAGCGTGCAGGTATTCTAGCTTGCAGGTATTCTAGCGTGCAGGTATTATAGCTTGCAGGTATTCTAGCTTGTACGTATTCTAGCTTGCAGGTATTCTAGCGTGCAGGTATTCTAGCTTGCAGGTATTCTAGCGTGCAGGTATTCTAGCTTGCAGGTATTCTAGCTTGCAGGTATTCTAGCGTGCAGGTATTCTAGCTTGCAGGTATTCTAGCGTGCAGGTATTCTAGCGTGCAGGTATTATAGCTTGCAGGTATTCTAGCGTGCAGGTATTATAGCTTGCAGGTATTCTAGCTTGCAGGTATTCTAGCGTGCAGGTATTATAGCTTGCAGGTATTCTAGCTTGCAGGTATTATAGCTTGCATGTATTATAGCGTGCATGTATTCTAGCTTGTACGTATTCTAGCGTGCAGGTATTCTAGCGTGCAGGTATTATAGCTTGCAGGTATTCTAGCTTGTACGTATTCTAGCTTGCAGGTATTCTAGCTTTCATGTATTCTAGCTTGCAGGTATTCTAGCGTGCAGGTATTCTAGCTTGCAGGTATTCTAGCTTGCAGGTATTATAGCTTGTACGTATTCTAGATTGCAGGTATTCTAGCTTGCAGGTATTCTAGCTTGCAGGTATTCTAGCTTGTACGTATTCTAGCTTGCAGGTATTATAGCGTGCAGGTATTCTAGCGTGCAGGTATTCTAGCTTGTACGTATTCTAGCGTGCAGGTATTATAGCTTGCAGGTATTCTAGCATGCAGGTATTCTAGCGTGCAGGTATTCTAGCGTGCAGGTATTATAGCTTGCAGGTATTCTAGCTTGCAGGTATTATTGCGTCTTGCAGGTATTCTAGCGTCTTGCAGGTATTCTAGCGTGCATGTATTCTAGCGTGCAGGTATTCTAGCGTGCAGGTATTCTAGCTTGCAGGTATTCTAGCGTGCATGTATTCTAGCTTGTACGTATTCTAGCTTGCAGGTATTCTAGCGTGCAGGTATTCTAGCGTGCAGGTATTCTAGCGTGCAGGTATTCTAGCTTGCAGGTATTCTAGCGTGCAGGTATTCTAGCTTGCAGGTATTCTAGCGTCTTGCAGGTATTCTAGCGTGCAGGTATTCTAGCTTGCAGGTATTCTAGCTTGCAGGTATTATAGCTTGCAGGTATTCTAGCTTGCAGGTATTCTAGCTTGCAGGTATTCTAGCTTGTACGTATTCTAGCTTGCAGGTATTCTAGCGTGCACGTATTCTAGCTTGCAGGTATTATAGCTTGCAGGTATTATAGCTTGCAGGTATTCTAGCGTGCAGGTATTCTAGCGTGCAGGTATTCTAGCGTGCAGGTATTATAGCTTGCAGGTATTCTAGCGTGCAGGTATTCTAGCGTGCAGGTATTCTAGCTTGCATGTATTCTAGCGTGCAGGTATTATAGCTTGCAGGTATTCTAGCGTGCAGGTATTCTAGCTTGCAGGTATTCTAGCTTGCAGGTATTCTAGCGTGCAGGTATTGTAGCTTGCAGGTATTATAGCTTGCAGATATTCTAGCTTGCGGGTATTATAGCTTGCAGGTATTATAGCTTGCAGGTATTCTAGCTTGTACGTATTCTAGCTTGCAGGTATTCTAGCTTGCAGGTGTTCTAGCTTGTACGTATTGTAGCTTGCAGGTATTCTAGCTGCATGTATTCTAGCTTGTACGTATTCTAGCTTGCAGATATTCTAGCTTGCAGGTATTCTAGCTTGCAGGTATTCTAGCTTGTACGTATTCTAGCTTGCAGGTATTCTAGCTTGCAGGTATTCTAGCTTGCAGGTATTCTAGCTTGTACGTATTCTAGCTTGCAGGTATTCTAGCTTGCAGGTATTCTAGCTTGCAGGTATTATAGCTTGCGGGTATTATAGCCTGCAGTTATTCTAGCTTGTACGTATTCTAGCTTGCAGGTATTATATCTTGCAGGTATTATAGCTTGCAGGTATTCTAGCTTGCAGGTATTATAGCTTGCAGGTATTCTAGCTTTTTTGTTGGGTTTTGTTGGGTTTTGTTGCAGGTATTCTAGCTTGCAGGTAGTCTAGCTTGCAGGTAGTCTAATATGCCTGTGGTGTCTCACCGTGTCTGCATAGACTTGTGTTGAGGCTGTCCGGAAGACGATATCATTAGACGAGGCGAGGCTGTCCGATTAGCACAGCGCGCTCGCTTCTCACCAATGCAACCCGGGTTCGATCCTCGGACCGGGAAGTGTGTGAGATGGTACGGTGGTCGCCAGATCGGACAGGTGTGTTTTCTCCGGGTATTCTGGTTTCCTCTCACACGAATAACCACATTTATCTTTCATCCGCGCCAACGAGAGTGATTAATATTGTTAAAACATGCTTCGCAATCGTTATAAAATAAATAAAGTTTAAGACGATACGATGCCTAGGAACAAAGTATATGCCTTAATCCATATTGCGAATAAGAATGTAAAGTGATTGGTGAACATCTGTGACCTCTATGTGTGCTCCCACGAGGCATGCAGGTTGTATCACTTCCCTTTATTAGTCCTTCGCATTCTTGCAGATACTTACCGGGTTACTCCAACTCCTCATAGATACATGACATTAATTGTTGAGCTGTTACGTATACGATATTAAAACAAGAGGAGTAATCGTCTAACAGCCTCGTTTATCAATCGCAGTTTAATCTGTATTTATGGTTCATTCATGCACAGGGTGTTCCCAAGGAAAACTGGAACCACTGAGGCAGTGAGAGGGCGAGAGTGCATGAGAGCTACAAAATATTCTATATCAATTTCTTATCATATTTAAATGTTTAGATTATGTACTTGATACGCATAGATTGTAAATAAATTAAATAACAAAAAAAAATCATTTGCTTAAATGGTGACAAATTTTTATTTGTTGTTAATAAGATATAATAATTGTCTCTCGGTTATTTATTGGCGAATAAAACATGGCTTGGAGTTCTTATGCGTATGGATTTATCACGTAGGGATAAAACTCATTTATAACGATTACATTTGTATCATGGCAACCAGTTTTAACAGGAATATATCTTTAACTTAAGTTTAAACTTTATATATTTTACAACGATTGCGAAGTAAGTTCTAACAAGTTATATAAATCACTCTCGTTGGCCCGGATGAAAGCGTGAATGATAAATATCTTTAACTTAGATCATCATGTTTTGAGACACCCTGTACACTGCATATAATAATAAATAACACTAGATTAATAACATTAAACCAGCATGTTGCAATGATACATAGAATACTAGACATGCACTCTGCATATGAAAACTGAATGAAACGGGACGTTCTGCGAACATGGAACACAGAATAACATTAAATAAACCAGACACTCCTCATACAATGTTTCTGTTTATAATAATAATAATAATAATAATAATAAAGACTTTATTTAACGAGAGTACTCATTTAAACCAGACACTCCTCATACAATGTTTCTGTTTAAACCAGACACTCCTCATACAATGTTTCTATTTAAACCAGACACTCCCCATACAATGTTTCTATTTAAACCAGACACTCCTCATACAATGTTTCTGTTTAAACATTAAATAAACCAGACACTCCCCATACAATGTTTCTGTTTAAACATTAAATAAACCAGACACTCCTCATACAATGTTTCTGTTTAAACAGCATTTATTGCAGAACATACATCACATATAGCATACAACGACATACGTCACATATAGCATACAACGACATATATCACATATAGCATACAACGACATACGTCACATATAGCATACAACGACATACATCACATATAGCATACAACGACATACATCACATATAGCATACAACGACATACATCACATATAGCATACAACGACATACATCACATATAGCATACAACGACATACATCACATATAGCATACAACGACATACATCACATATAGCATACAACGACATACATCACATATAGCATACAACGACATACATCACATATAACATACAACGACATACATCACATATAGCATACAACGACATACATCACATATAACATACAACGACATACATCACATATAGCATACAACGACATACATCACATATAGCCTACAACGACATACGTCACATATAGCATACAACGACATACGTCACATATAACATACAACGACATACGTCACATATAGCATACAACGACATACGTCATATATAGCATACAACGACATACATCACATATAGCATACAACGACATACATCACATATAGCATACAACGACATACATCACATATAGCATACAACGACATACGTCACATATAGCATACAACGACATACGTCACATATAGCATACAACGACATACGTCACATATAGCATACAACGACATACATCACATATAGCATACAACGACATACATCACATATAGCATACAACGACATACATCACATATAGCATACAACGACATACGTCACATATAGCATACAACGACATACATCACATATAGCATACAACGACATACATCACATATAGCATACAACGACATACATCACATATAGCATACAACGACATACGTCACATATAGCATACAACGACATACGTCACATATAGCATACAACGACATACATCACATATAGCATACAACGACATACATCACATATAGCATACAACGACATACATCACATATAGCATACAACGACATACATCACATATAGCATACAACGACATACATCACATATAGCATACAACGACATACATCACATATAGCATACAACGACATACATCACATATAGCATACAACGACATACATCACATATAGCATACAACGACATACGTCACATATAGCATACAACGACATACGTCACATATAGCATACAACGACATACATCACATATAGCATACAACGACATACATCACATATAGCATACAACGACATACATCACATATAGCATACAACGACATACATCACATATAGCATACAACGACATACATCACATATAGCATACAACGACATACATCACATATAGCATACAACGACATACATCACATATAGCATACAACGACATACATCACATATAGCATACAACGACATACATCACATATAGCATACAACGACATACATCACATATAACATACAACGACATACATAATCACATATAACATACAACGACATACATCACATATAGCATACAACGACATACATCACATATAGCATACAACGACATACATCACATATAGCATACAACGACATACATCACATATAGCATACAACGACATACATCACATATAGCATACAACGACATACATCACATATAGCATACAACGACATACATCACATATAGCATACAACGACATACATCACATATAGCATACAACGACATACATCACATATAGCATACAACGACATACATCACATATAGCATACAACGACATACATCACATATAGCATACAACGACATACATCACATATAACATACAACGACATACATCACATATAGCATACAACGACATACATCACATATAACATACAACGACATACATCACATATAACATACAACGACATACATCACATATAACATACAACGACATACATCACATATAACATACAACGACATACATCACATATAACATACAACGACATACATCACATATAACATACAACGACATACATAATACATCACATATAACATACAACGACATACATCACATATAACATACAACGACATACATCACATATAACATACAACGACATACATCACATATAACATACAACGACATACATCACATATAACATACAACGACATACATCACATATAACATACAACGACATACATCACATATAACATACAACGACATACATCACATATAACATACAACGACATACATCACATATAACATACAACGACATACATCACATATAGCATACAACGACATACATCACATATAGCATACAACGACATACATCACATATAACATACAACGACATACATCACATATAACATACAACGACATACATCACATATAGCATACAACGACATACATCACATATAACATACAACGACATACATCACATATAACATACAACGACATACATCACATATAACATACAACGACATACATCACATATAGCATACAACGACATACATCACATATAGCATACAACGACATACATCACATATAACATACAACGACATACATCACATATAGCATACAACGACATACATCACATATAGCATACAACGACATACATCACATATAGCATACAACGACATACATCACATATAGCATACAACGACATACATCACATATAGCATACAACGACATACGTCACATATAGCATACAACGACATACATCACATATAGCATACAACGACATACATCACATATATCATACAACGACATACATCACATATAGCATACAACGACATACATCACATATAGCATACAACGACATACATCACATATAGCATACAACGACATACATATTATATAACATACAACGACATACATCACATATAGCATACAACGACATACGTCACATATAGCATACAACGACATACGTCACATATAGCATACAACGACATACGTCACGTATAGCATACAACGACATACGTCACATATAGCATACAACGACATACATCACATATAGCATACAACGACATACATCACATATAGCATACAACGACATACATCACATATAGCATACAACGACATACATCACATATAGCATACAACGACATACATCACATATAGCATACAACGACATACATCACATATAGCATACAACGACATACGTCACATATAGCATACAACGACATACGTCACATATAGCATACAACGACATACGTCACATATAGCATACAACGACATACGTCACATATAGCATACAACGACATACATCACATATAGCATACAACGACATACATCACATATAGCATACAACGACATACATCACATATAGCATACAACGACATACATCACATATAGCATACAACGACATACATCACATATAGCATACAACGACATACATCACATATAGCATACAACGACATACATCACATATAGCATACAACGACATACATCACATATAGCATACAACGACATACATCACATATAGCATACAACGACATACATCACATATAACATACAACGACATACATAATACATAATGCAAAGGATCTAGTAGGTAAATAAAAGTAGCTTTTATAAAAATATTTTGCTGTTGACTTGTAGAGGTATGGACCGTCAGAAATAAACGTGACATGTAGCTGTATGGATCGTGGGAAATAAACGTGACATGTAGGTGTATGGACCTTGATAAATAAACGTGACATGTAGCGGTATGGACCGTGATAAATAAACGTGAAATGTAGCTGTATGGATCGTGGGAAATAAACGTGACATGTAAAGGTATGGACCGTGATAAATAAACGTGACATGTAGCGGTATGGACCGTGAGAAATAAACATGTAGCGGTATGGACCGTGAGAAATAAACATGACATGTAGCGGTATGGACCGTGCGAAATAAACGTGACATGTAGCGGTATGGACCGTGCGAAATAAACGTGATATGTAGCGGTATGGACCGTGAGAAATAAACATGACATGTAGCGGTATGGACCGTGAGAAATAAACGTGATATGTAGCGGTATGGACCGTGAGAAATAAACATGACATGTAGCGGTATGAACCGTGCGAAATAAACGTGACATGTAGCGGTATGGACCGTGAGAAATAAACATGACATGTAGCGGTATGGACCGTGAGAAATAAAAATGACATGTAGCGGTATGGACCGTGAGAAATAAACATGACATGTAGCGGTATGGACCGTGAGAAATAAACGTGATATGTAGCGGTATGGACCGTGAGAAATAAACATGTAGCGGTATGGACCGTGAGAAATAAACGTGACATGTAAAGGTATGGAATGTGAGAAATAAACGTGATATGTAGCTGTATGGACCGTGAGAAATAAACATGTAGCGGTATGGACCGTGAGAAATAAACATGACATGTAGCGGTATGGACCGTGCGAAATAAACGTGATATGTAGCGGTATGGACCGTGCGAAATAAACGTGACATGTAGCGGTATGGACCGTGAGAAATAAACATGACATGTAGCGGTATGGACCGTGAGAAATAAACATGACATGTAGCGGTATGGACCGTGAGAAATAAACATGACATGTAGCGGTATGGACCGTGAGAAATAAACATGACATGTAGCGGTATGGACCGTGAGAAATAAACATGACATGTAGCGGTATGGACCGTGAGAAATAAACGTGACATGTAGCGGTATGGACCGTGAGAAATAAACATGACATGTAGCGGTATGGACCGTGAGAAATAAACGTGACATGTAGCGGTATGGACCGTGAGAAATAAACATGACATGTAGCGGTATGGACCGTGAGAAATAAACATGACATGTAGCGGTATGGACCGTGAGAAATAAACGTGACATGTAGCGGTATGGACCGTGAGAAATAAACATGACATGTAGCGGTATGGACCGTGAGAAATAAACATGACAGTACTCGTTCAGCTGTCTGTAAGTTTGTCGGCTTACTGGGCTTCTTTAACGTTTTAATGCCTGTTTATGTTGTGTCCTCTTCAAATGTAGCAATAAAACCATGATTAGTTCTTCAA